>JAUZST010096847.1:0-18865 GCA_034779995.1 Parotocinclus haroldoi
AACCGAGGATCCCTGTCTGTCCGCATATCCACGTCACGCGCGTCCGTGTTATTTACGAAAACTGCGCCTGAGATTACCGGAGGTTCCGAAGATGGCTACGCTACTGCAGGCCACGTCCACTTCTGCAATGCTTTAGTTTAGGCGCAAAAAGACCAAAAAAACAAACACATCACCCTTAAAGGCAGTAAATATATGAACGTGTATATATATCCACTCACCACTGTGTCACATTATCTCTCACGATCCGTCGCACGTTTCAATCGGAATGTCAAATACGAGGGAAAAGTAACATGCAATGCTGCTGCCATCTGGTGGTTGAGTCGCGATCAAGACATTCATGTTCTCTGTACAAGCACAGCTCGTTTACACGTTTGGGTGGGCGAATTCAGTCTATAATGAAACTTTCACAAACAGCGAACACAACACGGCAGATAAAAACTTAAAATGTAGCCACTCAGGCGGCCGATGCTGTAGTCTTACTTCTCGTTTTTGGTGAGTATTCATCCGCTGAGTAAATACGCTATTTCGCATTTTATGATTTGTAACATTCCTTTATTGTTAGAAAGAATCATTTTAATTCATTTTTTTAAAATAAATTTTGTGGATCTTTTTTTTATTTCAAAGTTCCGAGAAACAGCAAAAATCAGCGATATATTTTTTCCATAAATATTTTTTGAAAAACCCGATGCACCGAGTTTTAAATATTTCTATTTTAAACGCTTAACTTTTTATGGGGGACTAATTCTGATCACATGGATTGATATTTGCGCCAGTTGTGTACTACATCAGATAGCTCGTATTAGATAAGATACCTCGATAATACATGGTTAAAATGAATTGCTTAATTTTCTTATTCGCTTAGGTCCCGGGAGAGCATGATCAGAACCTGTTACCTGTGATTAACAACAAAACTGTTTATATTTCTGTGTTGTTATCCTTTGAACCACAAGAGATATTGCAAATCTTTTGTTTTGATTTCTGAGACAATTCTGGTCTTCTTTGATCTTCTTTCCTTTCCCACTGGAAAAAAAAACTTGCGCTTGGCTTTCAAGATGGTGACCATATTTTGTACACATCCTAAAAGATAGGTCCCTGTAAATGCTGTAAACAGGTCAACACTGAGCTTTAGTTAGGTAAAGTGTGTCTAGGAAGTTGGAAAAACCTCCTAAACCTTATTTTGGTAAAAAATGGCTCTGTGGGTAGTTCTGTCGCCTCACAGCAAGAAGATCCTGGGTTCAATCCCAGCGTAAAGTGGCCTGGGTCCTTTAGGTATGGAGTGCAGTGTCTCAGTGTCTGAATGGGTTTACTTCCGTCGCTCCAGTTTCTTCCCACAGCCCAAATACATGCAGTAGGTTAATTGATTACGTTAAATTAGCCCTGACTAGATTGGATATAACCTTGAATGCTGATGTAGCCTTGTGTCTGTCCATGAATGCCGCATGGAACCTTAAATAAAACTAAATAAACAAATTAATTAAAGATTCAAAGATTCCAAGTTTCCCTGCCCAATGAAATTCTTACTTTGCAGTCCACCCTGGATGTCAGAAGTATTAGATAGAATATAGTAATAATAGTCAGTCAAATCTGAATTTAAAAAGAAATTAAATAACGAAAGTAGTAAAATATAAAATAATATGTACATCGTGCAAATATATAATAAATCCTACCGTTGCCTTTGCTCGTTATTTTTGTGGTAGCCTATAGAGTTTAAGGTATGTCTGTCAAGATATTGAGTTCTTAACCCACTATTAGTTGGATTGTAAGGCTATACATTGTGCAAAAAAATAGTGTGCTAGTGTTGTATTGCAGAATGGATTATTAAAGTTCACTCCTAGTGCAGGTGCAAAATGTAAGGAATAGAGTCATCAGCTCAGCTGTTTATTAGCCTGATTGCCATAGGGAAGAAAGAGTTCTTTAATCTGCTCGTCTTGCATTTCACACTTCTGCATCTCGGGCCTGTAGGTAGAAGGTTGAATAGTCCATGTTGGGGGTGGGTGGGATCCTTGATGATGAATTGGTAACCCAGTATTTTGGTGTAATTCTGCCACCAGCTGGCAAACTTAGCCTGGTTGAATCAGGCAGTAACATATCCAGACAAAGAGACACAAGGATTGTCACACATTTGAATTATTGCCTTAAATGTAGATTACTGTGTGCATCAGTGTGTTCACAAGCTACAAGTACCCACATATTAACCTGATTTGTAAACGCACTTTTCTTTTTTTTTTTATTTATTTAATTTATTTTATTTGTCCTCGCCTCAAAACCAGAAATTCGTTGATTTCTGATTGGAAGTTCCTAGATTCTCGGTGTGACTTTAAATATATCAAATATGAATAAGAAACACGTTTCTGAATTTCTAAGGACGCTAATAACGTGACCTGGTGTCACGTGGGTTGGTTAAATATGATTATTTCTTGGTGAAGATTTTTTCTCAATCTGAATTGATTTTTAGCTCTGTGAGATTAAGCTAATTTCTTTTAACACTTTTTACCCAAGGTGCCAGTTATGTGATGGGAATTGTATTTAAAGAGAAAAGAGCAGTTAGCAGAACCCAATCAGCCTAAAACTACAGATGGCAGTGAAGCGCCTTCATGGTCGTTGCAAGTACGAAGAAGAACTAGTCAACGTAACGTGCTTGGAGAGTATTGAAGGATAAAATAGCAAGGCGATTACCGTAAGTTTTGCCATTTTCAGAGACGTTTTTGCTAGGAACGATTACATTTTAACGTTTGCCTTGTAGAAATATGCAGCAGCCAATCGATCGAGTCAGATTTAATGTAGCTTCTTACTTCTTTCTCTTACTCTTAACCAGCTGTTTACATCCTGACCATTAATTAATTCTGTTTTATTCAATTCTCAACACCTTATTTTAGGGGAAAATGGCGAAGAATAAACAGAAAGGGAAAAAACAGCAGAATGTATTCCAAGTGGCCAGCAAGCAGACTAAACCCAAGACCAAAACCAAGCCTGTGAAGACGTCTTTAAAACATGTAAGCACTTCCCGTTGTTTTGCTTCTGGTTGTGTCATTTATCATGACAATAACACACCATGTTAAGAGATGGTAACAAATCCTACCGTTGCCTTTGCTCATTATTTTTGTGGTAGCCTATAGAGTTTAAGGTACTGGACTATGAATCAAATCCTGTCTGTCAATATACTGAGCTCTTAACACACTATTAGTTGGATTGTAAGGCTAAAAGGCTAAATCATTCTGGATGTGCTAAATAACTAAATTAAATGGTCTGCTATTTCACTATATGAAACATCTGTTAAAAAAAACAAAACAAAACTTCACTCTATTAGTTTAATTCTGTTTCTGAATAATTATTTGCTTTTGAAACCATTAAGTTTAATATTTTGTGATTTGGTGTTTGCATTTGGGAAATTATGCTGCTATGTTTAATTATTTTAGAGTACGAATTGCCTATTATGAAAGAAGATTACACTAATTGACAATCATATAATATATAGATCAAAATAAGTAAACGGACGTGTTTTTAAGAGATGTTTGTGGTAGCCTATAATGATTAAGGGACTCAAATCCTTTCTGTCAAGATATTGAAATAAATTGCTCTAAATGAAAGTGTGCACTAAATGTAGTATGACTTGTAGTGTGACATCTTATTCATTTACGGCTGTTGTTTCCTGACACGAGATAAATGCTTTGAAGAATGAGAAAGTGGAGAACTTGAACCAGATTTTCTCAGCTGTGCAGAGGGACGTGAAGAGCATTTCCAAATCTGCTGCCAAGGAACAAAAGAGAAATCCAACGGTAAAATGATTTGTGGTGTCTTTCTTAAAATCTAATAAGAGTGCATGAGAGAGATACAAGCAGGCAGGCAGGCAGGCAGGCAGACAGACAGGCAGGCAGACAGGCAGGCAGGCAGGCAGGCAGACAGGCAGGCAGGCAGGCAGGCAGGCAGACAGACAGACAGACAGACAGACAGACAGACAGGTGAGTAAAAAGCAAAGCAATGTTTGCTGTCCCAGCAGATGCATCATTCTCTACACTGCAGCGAAACTGATGTATGGTGTGTTGTGCTTGTATGAGTTTTCTCCTGGAGTTTTCTTTCATATACTGTTCTCGCACTGTGCGCTCAATTAGACAATAAATCATCAGTTTGTGTTTAGTCATCCTTCATCTACGCTGCTTACATGATGCTGGTAGCTGGATATTTTTGCTTTTCAGTCTAGCAGCACTGCTGTTCTAACACGTCACTGTCACGTCAGTGCTGAGACTGATCCACCACCAAATACACTGCACACAAAAATGAGGGGCTCTTGAGTATGAAGTGATTACAAAAAAAAACAACATTTGATTTTATTTCAGTGGACAAGTTCATCAGAAAAGGTATTGAAAAATCACTGAGCTGATTGAGCAGCAAGTGGGGGTGAATAGAAGTATGTTAAACTGGATGAGAGTGTCCCCGCATTGACTGTTCAGGAGGATGTATGGTCACCCGAGACAGCCAAAACACACCGATTGTGATGGGGCATGGACAGGATCAGATTGTCCAGCAGTTCATTTTGAAATATTCCCACTTTTTTTTGTGAGCAGCACAGTACCTGATCTGTGCTGGTCCTCTGGGGGTAAGGGAGTAAATGTGGTATATTTGGAAACAGGGAGGTGTACCTAATAAAGTGAGCAGTAAGTGTATATTGTCATTACTGTTAATTATAATGTGGATATTCAATGATATTGGTCTTTATTTTAACATGGAAGGAGCTGATGAAACCTTATCTTACAGATGGTGAAGGAGAAACCACAGGAAGCAGTGAATGTGGATGCTGCCACCCAACTCTTCTCTCAGCTGTAGTGCAGCGTTTACTCACAACGCAGATGTGTGACCCGAATCAGATGTGTGTGTGTGTGTGTGTGTGTGTGCAAGGAATTAAAATAGACTTAAGCTTGAAATAGGGACTTTAAATAGCAGTATATATAAATACATATATTTCTTGGCTCAATTTATCCTTGGATAGGTAAAAATGTCTTATTTTTAAAAGGGCTGGAAAACGGGTCGTTACAAGAAAATGTAAGAGTGTTTCAGTTTTCGGAAAATGTTTTCCTGAATTTTCCCATGCTGATCAGTAGTTCTCAAACCTGGTTATGGAGCCCCTCCCCTTAGTGTTTTCCCTGCTCCCAACACAGCCAATTACTGATTTAAAAGTAATCGGGAAGTAGTAATTGGGAAAAGCACTAAATTATGCAGAATTGGATTTATCTGATGCTGAAATCAGCAGGTCCTGAGGTTCAGACTTCAAGAAGACATTGTTGGGGGCAGTCTGTCATCATGTGTCTCGGATCGTAGGGCTGATGGCAGATTTGGGTACCTTTTAAGATGCCTTGTTTTTAATTCAGATGTAAGATAAAGTACTGAATTTGGCATCAGCACCAGTACATTTGAAAACACATGCATGGTTACCAATATTCCATTCAAGGAAGAGCTCATATGCTTCCTTAATGTCATGGTGCGTCTTTGAGCCTTGAGCATACAGACACAGATATAATAGAAAGTATCCCAGCTATTAAATATTTCACAGTATCGCAGTGTTTCTGAAATATGTTTACCATGTGTGACCTGAAGCATCTGACCCTAACTAAGCATCCAGGCATGGGTAAGACATTATCTGCTATTTTGGCCTGACCAAAATGCAGATTTACTGGTGCTATATTTCAATATAATTAGAATTCGCAAACTTAGTTCATATCTATAGATATAAAGGACAATTGCAAAATCCACAAAACACACCCAACAGTGCTCATTGTCCAGGGTAATTAATGGTAGAAATCCAAGCAAATTTCTAAACCAATGCTATCTGCTCTCGTAATTCATAATTCAGTTCTACGCTCTGATAACCCCAAATTAATAAAATTCCCATTCTACAATACACAGATATCAGAGGTTTGCTGAACCTTGTCCAATTTTCAAACTTCAAACGTTTAGTTTATGGAACTGACAAAGCTATACAAAATACAGTCATTATAAAGCCTACAAACATATTTTTTAAAGGCTTTGTGATTTGTAAAGAATTTTATAATACATTTTATGAAGAAGCCCATTAATTTTTGTTTTTCTCAAATTTGACAACTAGACTTGCGGTGATTCGAGTCACAAAGTTGAGGACTTGAGACTTGTTTGACAAACTTAAAATGGAGACACACAATGAAAGGTCTCTGTTTTAACTAGTCAATAATTTGCCAGAAAGATCATTTTAAGTGCAGATGTATTATGTTATGTTAAGTATGTTAGGCAGGGAATTTACTATTTGTATTTGAGCACTGGAACTTGGAACTTGGACTTGTGCATGTGTGAGTTTCTCCCACGTCTACAGGATATTTGGATGTCCACAAACTTTTGGCAAAACTCGTACTGAGCCTCTTTTGCGCCACCTGCCGGTAATACCGCAAACTATTAACAAACGTCATCCTTGGAAAGGTCCTTCAAGGGGTGTAAATTGCGCGCCCAAATAATGGACCCAGCGCTGTTCACAAAGCCACGTTTTCTGCAGTAATATTTGCTTTTTATGTCACCAATACAACTTGCAGTGCATTTAAATACGAAGGGTTTGATGTGCTATTTTCATTTCTTATCACTCACTGTACTGTGCGTACATCATGCCAGGACCTTAACGATGGTCCCAGATTTGCTGCTTTCCCACTATAAACCAATGCAGCGAAAGTAAACGGGTTCGGCTAGCCGTTTTTAGCTGGAACATGAGTGTAGGAACTGGGTTTGGGTTTTTGTTTTAAACGGCTGCTGGAGCTCGACACCGGTTGATGTTCAGCCCGTCAGCTCTTAACATTAACGAGTCCTCTCGGCTGAGCTCTAGCTCGAGATGTCCGGCGTGGCGGCTGCTGCTGTCGGGAGCATTAGCGGCTCGAGCTCGGGCGCGGCGTGTGGAGTGTCGGGGATCGCGGGCAGGCTTCCGAGTCGGGTTTTAGAGCACATCTTCTCTTATTTGGATTTATCAGACCTGTTCCAGTGCGCGTTGGTCTGCTGGCACTGGAACAACTGTCTCGCGGATGAAAACAGTGAGGTGTGGCGGAGCCTGTGCTCGCGCTTACTCAGCGAAGAGGCTCTCCGGTCAGATATCCTCTGCAACTTGGTCACTTACAAAGCAAAAGTAAGATTAACTAAGACGTGGCGCGATCGCAGCGTTAACACAACCTTATAAGAACCGATGTAGCCTTTATGCTGTCGCTGTTGTTGCAGTCATGGCTACAGTGAGGCTAAAGGGCAGTAAATAACAGTTTACACTTGGTTGTGTACTCTCCGTGCCCGTTTTGTTTAAGCTGGACAACACGGAATGAACAATGAACGAATAGCACGTCAGATCGCGATGTGATTTTAATTGCAATACGCGATAGATTGTTAACCAGAGATATAAGATCGAGGACTCGTATTGATGACGTCACGCATAAACACCACAGATAGCCCAAAATAGATATCGATTAGATCGGTTTGTCACCGCGTTGGTAACAGTTTTGGTTTAGGATTCTACTCTAGTAACTTCCAAACAAAGCGGTTCAATACGATTTAATAGCGCATGTGTCCGATGATTATGCAATGGGATGGAAGAGTGTGAATCCAAGCCTGGCCGTTAATGAGCCTGCCTTCATATTCAGAACCACTTTAGACAGTTCTGGAATGCTGTCAGACTGGTCCTGCATGCACGAAACGACACGAAACTCCTTGAGGGCTTGAAGGGCATGCACTCTGTGCTTCCAGAACGTCCAGTGATTGGGAAAACCGTGGTAGTTGTAAAAGGTTCTCCAAACCTTCACCCTTGCATCAAACCGTGTTTATGGGAGAACTTGTCACCCTGAGTCTATTCTCAGAAGTATTTTAGAATAACTTACTACTATTAGCGAATCATCACGCTGTGGGTCCAACCCAGGACTTCATAAACTGCTGTTTCCAGCAGCCGGCGTTTCCCTCTGAGGGCCCGATTCTGTCCGTGTGGGTTTTCTCTGAGTACTCTGTTTTCCCCCACATTCAAAAAAACAAGAGTTTAGATGAATTGGTCTCAATTTTAGCCCAGTTATAAGTTACTGGGTATTTGGGGTCACCGGTGCAGTGCCAGGAAGCAAGTTGTTGCTGCACCAACCATATAATACAAACATAAATTGAATAGCGTTCAGAAGGCCAGGGCATTTTCTGTGGTTGCAGCAAGAATCTCGTAGCTGTTCATCTACACTGCTCACAAACATATGGGATATTTCATTCTAATTTTTGTTATATTTGCCATGCGCACCACCCAGATCAAGACATGTAAAGGCGTGTGCAGATGACGTGCCACCTGATGCTCTTTCTCTTCTCTTCCCTTTCGTTTCTCCCTCCAGCTCAAGTCATTTCAGCACGCGCTAAGCTCCCATGACTGCTCCAGGAATGTGTACGTTAAGAAAAACGGATTCACGCTCCATCGCAACCCGATTGCACAGAGCACAGACGGTGCTCGTGGTAAGATCGGCTTCACAGAGGGCAGGCATGCCTGGGAAATCTGGTGGGAGGGTCCGCTGGGCACCGTCGCAGTGATTGGCATCGCCACCAAGAGGGCACCCATGCAGTGCCAGGGCTATGTGGCACTCCTGGGCAGCGATGACCAGAGCTGGGGCTGGAATCTTGTAGATAATAACCTGCTTCACAACGGCGAGGTCAACGGCAACTTCCCACAATGCAACAACGCACCCAAGTACCAGGTAAACCGGCGCCGTTTGTGGGTTAAGTCGGTATATAAGTGAAAAGGCAATTTGTGCTCCTTATAATTCAGTAACAATGTATAACACCTTGCAGGTACTGGAAAACTGGAAACGTTTCGCTGATATTTTGGTCCATTTTAATATGTTGACATTGTTGCTGCAGATTCGTCTGCTGCACATGTGCAGGTCCTTTACGTAATCAGTTTGAGATGATTTGAGATTTGGGTCATGGCGCCTTATCCTCGTGGATGGTGCGCTGTGTTCATATGGAACCGAACATGGTCAACAACAATACTCAGGTAGGCTGTGGTGTTTAAATGATGCTCAGTTGGCAGCAGCAGTATGCCAAGAACATAGCCTCCACCCCATTACACCACCAGGAGTCTGAACCTTTGATACAAGGCAGGATGGATCCATGCTTTCGTGTTGTTTACAAAAGATTCTGACCCGAAAATCTGCACATCGCAACAGAAATCGAAACAGCGTGCTTCTGTTCTCTCGTTTTGCCCATGATGGCTGTTCTTAGTTGACAGGAGAGGTGTGGTCTTCTGCTGCTTTAGACCATCTGGATGTATCCACTGGGCGTTTTAAATGTTTTCAGGCGCTTCTTTGTAAAACCCAACAGCTGGCTGTGTGTGAAAATCCAAGTGGAGAAGATTTAAACATTTTTTTTTTTAACCAGCGACATGCTGATGCTCAGACTGAACTTCAGCAGGTCGTCTTGACCGTTTCCATGCCTAAATCTATGAGTTGCTGCCATTTGATTGGCTGTTGGTTTGAGTTACGGTTGAACAGGTAGACCTGTTTCATAAAGTGATTCATATTAAAGGCAAATTGCCCACGCACAGAACGTACCGTTAATGAGTCCAATTCGAAATGGAGTCAGCTACATGAATGATTCTTCTTCTGTTTGACAGATTATTGAAGGGATTCATTGACTCTGTATTACTGTAAACTAAAGTGGTGGTCCAATCGATCAGCCACCGATCGTTATCAGCCGATATCCATGATCGGCCTATGCCGAGGCCCTGTGTGCAGCGTTGCGTCCCCGCCCCCTCGCCATCAAATCATAAACAAACATGTCCGCTGTGTGGAACTTTTGCACAGTCTGTGAGAGTGAGGTTCACTTTGCATCCTGCAACACATGCAAGAAAAACATACCTCGCGGGGGAAGCACTTTAACTAGCTTCAACACAACTAATGTAAGTTTTTGAGGCTCACTGTCACTTTTAATCTGATTAAGATCTTCATTTTGTCAATGAGAAAATCACAAAAATGGCATTTTTTTGGTGTATTAGGGAAAAAAAATGTTATGATTTGTATTTGGTTTGAATATAATCTTTATTTGATCTGATTGTGAATTTATACAGTGTGCATGTATGTCTCTCTTTCTCTATACCGCTCGCGAAAATTGGTAATATAAATTTAGTAATAATAAGTTGACCTGTCTTTTTACATTCTAGATAGGAGAGCGAATACGCGTTATTCTGGACATGGATGACAAGACGCTGGCGTTTGAGCGTGGGTTCGAGTTTCTTGGTGTGGCATTCAGGGGGCTGCCCAAAGCCTGCCTCTTTCCAGCCGTTTCGGCCGTTTACGGGAACACAGAAGTCACGATGGTGTATCTGGGAAAACCTCTGGATGGTTGAGGAGCGGTCGACATGCTGACCTAACTTGGTGCCAAGGAGACATCTGCGTGGCACGGAAATGAGTCCACAGCAGCGTATCTGTGCAGAACTGTGAAGTTTACAAATGGGGATTATGAGTCCGAAGGATGCGTATGTCCGTTCAGTCTCTGGATGGCTGAGGACGGTAGTTTTTCAATCTGATTTTAAACTTATTTATGAAAAGACACTGGGCTAGGTCCTAATTATAAATACTCAGGCCTGCTTTAGGTGGCAGGCGGCGATTTTTAACCCTAACTATAGTTATTACCGTAATCTACATTCAAGGAATGCATTTATAACCGATGGGTGAGGGGCTGGAGGACGGCAAAGATCCAGTGACCAGGTGGTTTTAGAGTTTTACTCTACAGCACAAATCCAAGAGATGTTTAGGCTATTGACATGCCAAAAACAAACGCTCCTATTACCTCTACACAGCTTGACCATTTTGTACGAAGAAGCAAGACTTCATTAGGGGAGTTAGTGCTTTGCATGCAGTGAAGTCGAAGCTGTCTGTGGCCATTGGTGTTTGTGCAGAAAATCCAAAAGAACCCTATTGTAACGATGTTACTGTACTACGCAATCGTGCTGTACTAGTGTATGATCTTTATTTATTAGGTTTTATCCTCGATATCACTGAGGTCATGGGACGGATAAATAAACTATATGGTGCCAGTCTGTGATTTTGATAAGTTTTACTTTTTTTTTTTAACAGAAATAAACTCTGACAGCCTGCTGTACGGGTGTCGGAGCGGGTGTGCTACTGTGTATTTTAGTTTTCTTTGTTGCCACAAGAGGGTGCTAAAACACATGCATCAAAGCCATCTGTCGCTACTCCGCAAATACATAAGTATAAGTGCAATAACATTCGGAAAGCCTTCATTCTCACTTTTTTTCACACTTTGTCATGTTGAGGCCTTGTGCTAAAAAAAAAAAAAGTTGCAAAAATGCACCATGATAAGAAAGTGAAATGTTTGCAAATGTGTCGAAATTTAGCTGAACTAAACTATACGGCTAAATGGCATTGATGTGAATGACTGTGACACGTAAATATTCCCTTCATCGTCTTTGAGATGTTTCTACATCTTGTCTGAGATCCACCTGCAGTAAATTCATTAGATTGGAATTGGAACGCGTCACATTTGTCTATATAAAGTCCTGCCTGGGCTAACAATGCGTATAAGAAGGAAAACCAAGCCACGAAGAGGGAAGAACTGCCTGTGTGGCGGCACAGGTCCGGAAAAGGCTAAGTGTTCCCAAAAGCACAGTTAAATGGGAAAAAAAAATTAAACAACCAGGGCTTTTCCTAGAGCTGGGCTGCCACAACAAAACATAGAGAGGGTGACCAAGAAGCACTCTGGCTGAGCTCCAAAGATCTCGTGTGCAGAGGGACGAAAAGATCAGATCTGATCTGCTTGTCGAATGCGTTGCATATGCGTGCAGTTTTAGTTTTTTTTTTTAAGTGAAACTGCTAAAAGAAACGAATAGGTTAGCAGATTAACATTAAATAAAACTATGTGTACTAGTACAGCCTAATGAGAGGCAACGTAACACTGTTTATCATGCTAAAACAGTGTTTGTGAAGTTTACTGCTATCAACGTGCGTGAAAACTATAGACATTAAATTGATCATTTGTGATCAGTGTGAATGATTCCTGTAGTGCAGATGTTACAGGTGTGTTACCCAGGTTTGAGTTTCAACAGTGACTTCTGGCCAGTACACCGGCTCGATTAGCTGGAGGATGGGGGTTACCCAGACTCTGGGTCTCTCGGACCTGAGTTTAACTCAAGTAATGGCTTGACAGTTAAAGTCTTGTGTAGGGGTGTCCAGCAGCTTAACTGTGGCAGCGCTGAGGGATGATTTTGCATTTTTCATATTGTCCTAGACTGTGAGAGCATTTTTGAGAATGAAAATGTTCACCATAATATATGTAGATATGCAGCTGTGCTAGGTGAGTGCATGGTTATCTCACAATGATGACTCCTGGTGCAACAGCTCGTCTGGGCATGGTCCACTGGACAAACTCCACGGCATACCCAAGATGCACAGCATCCACCAGGAGGAGCTGAAATCGGAGAGTAAACCCAAATTACAAACCCTTTTCTGTATTGTTTTGGTGAGCATGCAAATGAATGCTGTGCCACTTGGACCCGATGAGCTCAAATCTACGATGAGTGATACAGAGAGTACAGAGCGAATGACAGGGCGAGGAAAGTTGAATATACTAACAAACCTCTGTAGGGGCTTTGTCAGGTTTGCTGCTTTCCAGAAGACCAAGGCCCTGATTGGCTGAGGGATTGGAGAGGGATCATCATCTGGCACTGTGTGATAAAACCACACCGCTAACCTGCATTTTGGAAAAGCTTAATTCATTACAGCCACACTCTTCATTGTTTGTAGTTACACAAGATTTGATCTTAATGAAGCTGAAAACGCGAGCGGCTATTCTTCCTAGAAAACTGTGGAACGTGGCTTCAAGGAAAAGGAGATCAGTAATATGCGAGGTCTTCCACCACCACCACCACCACCACCACCACCACCACCACCACAACAACCAAGGTCATTTCGACTAATTAAAACATGGAAACTGGCATCATAATTGTGTATGACTTGACTCAAGACTTGCTCGACATATAGCACGGAGTCGACTTGCATTACTTGAATGTTTCCATAGTAACCTGGAAACTGCTCGAGACTTGCGCGTGTGCTCGCATTTTATTTTGAAACGTCCCCTAATTTTTGTGAACAGAGGTGTCAGTTGAGGAGGACCGTTTTTTTTTTACATTTGTGGGGGGAATGTGACGAGGCACAAAGGTGACAGAAAGCTGTTTTTAAACTTCTAGCACAAAGTGAAGGGTTTTGCAGCTTTTCACAGGAAGGGTGTGAGCGTTCAGCGGTTTCCTCTTCAGTAGTAGCTATCTGACAAGTGAAACCTCTAGTGGCTTGACATGGGCGTTTCCTTACGCAGGCTGCTGTGGTCTCCTAAACAAGCTTGAGAAATGCATTAAATAATCCAGGTCCCGTGGAAGTCTAATAATTTCCCAATGCTTTTTGCATCATTGTTTTTTGTTGTTGTTGTTGTTGTTGTTTTTTTGCACTTGCAGACCAAGATGTCGTAAGATCTCCTGCGGTTCAGTGAAACCTGGTGGTGTTTTGCTTACTTTACACTGCTAACCTTTTGAAGACAATTGCTTCATATATCTTGCATATATTTCAAATCTTACTGGGGTGGGCCACCGAGTGCAGAAACCCTCTCCCCAAAGGATCTCCGTGAACGGAGATGTGCGCTTGCACTGCGATGTTAGCAGCTCTTACGTGTGACTTTGGCTTCCGTTGCTTTCTCGCTTCCGCAAATACATAAAGAGATATCTGCACCCGGGGCCATGTAAAGCGATTCAGACAGTCCGAGGCGAGGGAAGCGGGTCGGTTCTCCACGGCAGACCCGTGGAAGAGAGAGTGATGTTGTGCAGCGAGGAGGGAGCACGCGAACCAAACTGCCGCGGTGAGTAACACCTCACGCGCACTCATATTCGCTCAGAGCAGCCCAGATCAGTATCGCGTTAGAGCTGTTGATTTGGAATTCAAAGTTACACTGAACATTTAGAAGGATTTAACAGAAGGACTAGTTGTGATGTTCGGTTCTTTTACTTCTTGACCCTTTTGCCCTTACACACGTATGTTATACACAAAACATCACAGTTTTCTTTAAACTTTATAAATAACTTCTTTGTCCAAAAACATTTACTTAAATATTAAACATTTGACCGTAGAAGACACTGTCCAGATTCAGAAAAGGGGTTAATATCAGATAAGTGCATATAATGACAAAATATAAAAAGAAATGTTGAGTTCTGGCCTAATCTGATTTTCTTCTGTCCTTTTTCACTACAGTAAGCATGGTAAAATGCCGGTCCAAAATGTTCTCCTCTACTTGGTGTCGGTGTCTTTGCTGCCAGCCTTGGGCCATCCTCACAGTCCCTGCACACTAGTAAGAATGACAGTTTAATAAAATGATGGTAATGGCGATGATGCAATGACGATGCAAGTTTAGGCATAGTGATGCAAAATGCCGCTGACAAAAATGTTTGATTTAGCACTCTTTTTTTTATTAATCTTGGAGAAAAATCTGGTATAGAAGAGTAGTTACAAGAGTAGTTACACTTGATGTTGAAATAGAACTAAGATGCTAAAAAGTAACATCAAAATAGACTTTATAAAATATATTTTTCAGAATAGTAGAAATAACCAACGAGAGAGCCCTTGAACAGCCATTATCACATTAACAGCCATTACCTATAGCCATTAACATAGGCTAAGCCCTAGGTAGTTTCTCAGAATTTGTAGATAAATGTAAACGAATGTATAGATTTTGTTCACACAAATTTTGTATCGTTATACTTTTGAAATATTGTGACTCGTCCTTAAAACGGCTCCATCCAGCAGGATGTGACATAAATGGTTTCACAAGCTTTAATGATTTACCTGTTACCTTTTGTTACTTTATTGTAATGAAGTACAAAGAAAAATAATAGCACTAATCCAAGTGCCGTAGTCACAACTAGATGACAGTGCTAGACAGTGCTAATAACATGAATAAAATCTGAATAAAATCTGTAACATTAAGTAACTGAGATCTGAAATGTAGCTTTGTTCGTATTCAGTGGGGGCCGAAACCGTAAGAAATTGTTTCTGTTTAGCATTTTTCCTAAATTTCCTTTAGTGTTGTCATTATAAATCAGCGTAACAATATGACTGAAAAAAGTTGAGCTCTAAACTTGTGCTATATGTAAAATTGTGAATAATAATGTCACAAGATGTTATTTTAAATATTGTTAAATCATGCTGGTTTACTGATCGATTCTGAATTGTATGTTCTGTTGTTGGGTTTTTTTAAAACTTTCAATTTGTTATTGTTACATGATTCGTAATGAAAGATATTGCGAAGAATTTTGGCTGCCATTGTGTGCGTTGAAAAGCCGCGGGTAATGGGATGGAAATGTTTGCTGTGTATATTTAGATACTTGACCTTTACATGTCTACAATATATCTCTTTGTGGCCCCCCAGGTTCAAAGAACTGCTCGATGTCAAAATAACCAGCTCACCTCTGCCCCAAGTGACTTGCCACAACTAACTGAAGAACTTTTCTTAGATCAGAACGTGGTCAGAGTGTTACCGAACGGCTGTCTCTCAAGGTATCCTTCCCTTCGCTTATTCAGCTGTTCAAACTGCCGTTTAAGGGCGATAGAGGATCAGGCATTTTCCAGTTCACCTCTGCTAGAGAGCCTCAATTTAGCCAACAATGACCTTCACAATGGACACAACCAGTTTGGCCAGTCTCTGAGCCCTTTGACGCGGTTACGCTCATTGGATCTTTCCAGCAATGGCTTCACAGAGGACATGGTTTCTACGTTTCTACGAAACATCACATCTCTTGAGTTCTTGGATGTGTCCCGGAATGCCCTCCTGAGGTTGGATGAGTCAACATTCAGAGACCTTCATCAGCTCAAGGAACTCAATCTAGAAAGGAACATTTTGTATGAGATTGATGGCGCATTCGATCACTTAAAAAAGCTCAGGCGGCTAAACCTGGCTTTCAACTCGCTGCCGTGCCTTGTGAACTTCGAGATGACCCAATTAGTGGTGTTTAATGCCAGCCACAACCTCATTGAATGGTTTATAACCAATCAGGACCTATCAGAAACCTTTGAGCTGGAGACGCTGGATCTGTCGGATAACCAGCTCCTGTATTTCCCCTTCCTTCCAACTCACAGTCACATTAAAACCCTCTTATTATCCAACAACCAAATAAGCTTTTATGGACATCTTTCTCAGATCGCCTCTGTGAACTGGACCACTAGTGTTGAGTTCTACAATTTGGGTGGGAACAACAGCAACGTTACAGCAGAACTTTGGAACGACGATCTTCACGGGGATATTTCGTCAGTGGAACTGCTGGATCTCAGCGTTAACCAGGTGAGATACCTCCCTGCGGGATTCCTTCAGAAAATGCCCCGCCTCTACTGGCTAAGGTTGAGGAGCAACTGCTTAGAATCACTAAACCTAACGGCTGAAGATCTTCCTGCCGTGCTGTATGAGCTGGATGTGAGCAACAACAGGCTTACTGAACTTCAAGCACAACCTAGCTCAGCCAACGAACTGAATAACCTCACACACCTGAATCTGAGTTTAAATGATATACAGAAGCTTCCTTCCAGAGTGTTCACCACTTTTCACAGTCTTAGCATTGTGGACCTCAGTTATAACCCAGTGGGTTTGTGCCATCCTGAAGACTCTGGTAACTCCAATTCCTCAGCTTGTGTCATTTGGACGAACCTTTCCTCGTTAAAACAGCTCCATATTGCTGGATGTAACATCGTGAACGTTCCACCTTTGGTTTTCGAGGGAACGTCGCTTACGCACCTCGACCTGTCCAACAACCCAGATCTGCTCGTTGAAGGAGACAGTTTATCGGGTGTCAGTGGAACTTTACAACACCTGAGCCTGAGCAACACAGGCTTGAGAGACTTCGACTTCTCTCCGTATAAACACTTAAAATGTTTAGTCGTATCAAAAAACTCCATAGCAGCACTTCCCGCATCTCTAACTACACTGAACTTGGAGCTCCTGGACTTGAGGCACAACATGTTGACAGTGATTGAATCGGAACATGCAGCTGTCTTGGCTGATAGAGTGCAGACTGTTTATCTGAACGGCAATTTTTTCAACTGCTGCCAGTTAGAGTGGCTCAGGACATTTGAGCGCTCCGAGATGCTTCAGATTGCCGATCTATCAGAAATTACATGCGTAGACCAGCGGCAGCAGAGGCAAAATGCTAAGCTTTACAACTTCTTCATTTGCAGTGGCAGTGGCTCTGATGATGCCATTTTCTGGTACATTGTACTCTTTGTATCTGTTAGTGTATCCCTGGTGGGCATCTCTGTCATTTATATTCTCACTTTCAGGCCAAAACTGCTGCCTCGTGTAATAAAGAAGAAATGTTGGAGGCCAACAACATACTAAACCGTCAACTATTGTAAAATGAAACTGTTGGCTAAATAAAGCGAAAAACGATCGGTGCTGAAGCCTTTGTTCCTTGGTTTGGCATTGAATAGGGAGGCAAAATCATTTGTTTCAGTTCGCTTGTTTTAAAAATAAATTAGCACAGGCACTTTTTTAAAATAAGGTTTCAGGTATAAACAGGGGTGAAAGTAGGCCAAAATAGCCCGCCTATTGCATACCGCTAAAAGAAGCAGTAGCAGTTCTGAAAAGACGACAGTACAGCGGTCAAAAATAATATTTCGAATTCAAAATGTCTCTAAAATGTTTCTCATGTCATATTTTGTAAAGCACAGTTTGAGCAGTTGTATATTTTTTAATTAAACTGTGTTCGGTAATTATAATCGTTAGCTACATGCCGATCTTGAGACTATTGAGACAAATTTAGTTCAATCTACTTATCTCACTTCCTGGTTTAAGATCAAGGAGTATGGTTAACATATGGCTCTGTATATGGACGTGCGGTGAAAACATTTAATTTTTTTTTTTTACATTGAATTTTTTTCAAAATAAAAATCATGATCCATTTGAATAATCAAACTTAAAGGTGGAAGCTGAAATTTAGGGGTCAGTGTTCGTAACAACCGTTATTAGAAAGGGTTCTTAATGTTGATGTTGTGTACATAGATTATCTTCTCAAATAATGTCTTGCATTTAAATAGGTCATAAGTCCTTGTAAACAAGAATACTTAATATTTAAAATAGTTTAAGGCCATCCATGTGCAGGGAGTTTGGTAAAACACGTGATTGCGATAAACAGATTTTTGCAAATGATTTTTCAAAAATGCTTCGTCAACAAACGAAATATCTGCAACAGAGACTAGATGGTTTATTCGAACTGTTTTAGTTTAAAACGACTCATTTAGTGATACGAATCATAGGTATTCAAATGAGAACTTACATATGACTAGAACTAGATAAAAAATGTATCTAGTTCTTCAGCAGAAAGTAGTCGGAATTATACATTGTTTATTTCAAATACAATCGGTGTGTACAACTTCTTTTTAAATGATTTATTATCTCAATAATGATGTCATTTATGGAGAAACTCATTCCTAGGAAAACAGTTCAGTAAAAAAAACAGTACTGTGTGTGGAAGAGCTTCGAATGTCTTTCGAATGATGAATTCAGGCGTCTTGAGTATCTTACATTTTAAAAAAACATTCACCGCTGTACTCTGGTGGCTGAACATTTTTTGGTAAGTGGAACATTTTTAGTCTAGCACTGAGAGAAAAACTCCATCAGCACTGCTGTGTCTGATGCACTCATGCCAGCACAACACACATTAACTTATTGTGCTGGTCCAGTGGGTGTCCTGACCATTAAAGGGGCCTATCAAATACAAATTTAATATACATTTAGTCTATTTAACATCTAGGCCGCCCATGGAGGACGGGTCCCCTGTTGAGTCTTGGTTCCTCCCAAGGTTTCTTCCTAC
>JAUZST010096858.1:0-18863 GCA_034779995.1 Parotocinclus haroldoi
TTTGGTGTGCGTGTGTGTGTGTGTGTGTGTGTGGGTGTGGGTGTATGGGCGTGCGTGTGTGTATGTGAGTGAGTGTGTGTGTGGGGGTGGGGGTGTGGGTGTGTGTGTGGGTGTGCGTGTGTGAGTGTGTGTGTGGGTGTGTGTGGGGGTGTTTGGGTGTGTGGGTGTGCATGTGGGTGTGGGTTTGGGTGTGTGTGTGGGTGTGGGTGTGTGTGTGTATGGGTGTGTGTGTGGGTGTGTGTGGGTGTGTGTGGGTGTGTGGGTGTGTGTGTGTGGGTGTGTGTGGGTGTGTGTGGGTGGGTGTGGGTGGGTGTGGGTGTGGGTGTGGGTGTGAGAGTCTGTGTGGGTGGGTGTGGGTGTGTGTGTGAGAGTCTGTGTGGGTGTGTGGGTGGGTGTGGGTGTGTGTATGGGTGTGTGGGTGGGTGTGGGTGTGTGTATGGGTGTGTGGGTGGGTGTGGGTGTATGGGTGTGTGGGTGTGCATGTGGATCTGGGTGTGTGGGTGTGTATGGGTGTGTGTGGGTGTGTGTGTGAGAGTCGGTGTGTGGGTGTGTGTGGGTGTGTTTGGGTGTGTATATGGGTGTGTGTGTGGGTGTATGGGTGTGTGGGTGTGCATGTGGATCTGTGTGTGTGTGTGGGTGGGTGTGTGGGTGTGTATGGGTGTGTGTGGGTGGGTGTGGGTGTGTGTGTGAGAGTCTGTGTGGGTGGGTGTGGGTGTGTGGGTGTGTGTGGGTGTGTGTGGGTGTGTGTGGGTGTGTGGGTGGGTGTGGGTGTGTGTGTAGGTGTGTGGGTGGGTTTGGGTGTGTGTATGGGTGTGCGTGTGCGTTTGTGTGAGTTTAAAAACCGACCTTGAGTTTGTAAAAGGTACTATATAAAAGTGTCTTTTTGTCCTTATGATTTTTTTTATTATTCTCCTAGGGGAGCTTGTGTAAGGACAAATTCCGGCAGGTCTGGCAGCAACTCATCCTGAACATCCAACAATCCATCACAGACCACAAACTCACCCCCAGAGGCTAGAGGTAATTTACTGTAGGCATTTTAGAGGAGCTCAATTCACATACAGGTATGACTTTGTATGCATGACTGTCGTATAAACATTGGAAGAATATGGCCAGCCACACAAACAGTAACACTTGCTGTGCCACTGTCTTTGTCTTCAGTTACATCAAATGTTGAGTCAAACTCTGTTCATGTCAGGACAATGTTTTTATTGTAATCAGCCAGATCTGTAGGTGATAAAGGTTGCTTTCAGAAAGTGGACAGAAGGACCTTAACAGGAGAAGATTGAGACCATAGAGTTGACGTGAGGAAAAACTGAAGTTAGGAAGGGTGTGATCGCTTTTAATCGAGACGACAAATTTCTGTTCTTTGCGCACCCACACGTTTTAAAACGTCTGAGTCTAGTTCTAAACCTGGCTAGACGCTTCAAAGACATTTGTCTTGTCAAAGTTTTACCCTCAAGATAGTTCACTGTTGTTCACCTGGTCATTATCACTACTAGTTAACACTGTTTAATGACAGCATAACGTTTTGTGAAACAAGTTGTTGTCTGAAATCATTGCGTAGCCTTTTTATGCTACTGTAATGTGAATATGAAGGGTCTTTTCATAGGACAACTGCCTGCAAACAATACATGATATTATCATTTTAGTTTAGATTACTTAAAAATTTTTTCATGATGTACTGTGGTATAAAATTATGGGAGTACTTTAGCGATATCGTCCACCCCTAGTTCTCAGTGCAAACATGGCTGAAGAAGCCACTTACCTTTTTGAGTCTTGACTTCAAAAACTTCGGCCTCCTCCCCGGATGTGAAGTGTTTGAAGTAGGAGCAGTTCTTAACTGAAAAGAAAGATGAAAACAGTGATTGTAACCGAGGCCTGGAGGTGCCGCGGGGTTAAAATGGACGACACGTTGCCGTAGCGTTTAGCACGGCCATCTCACACCTCCAGTGTGCCCGCTTCATTCTTGTTATGTCCCTACCGTGTCTCTGTGTCCATGGGTTTACTCTGGGTGTTCTTCCCGTATACCAAACACGTGTGTGGAGTCTATCTGTGTTTTTCTAAAACACCCAAGTTTGTGCTTAGAGAGTGTGAGTTACACCCTACAAGAGACTGGCACCCTGTCCGGGGGGTTGTACCCCGTGTCGCCATTTAGGCATCTGCTTTCCCGTAATCCTGACCAGGATTAAGCAGATATGAATGTGAATGAATGTGTGTTACATGAGAATTCTCACTGACCCTTCTCATCCTAGGTAGGGTTACAGAATATTCCAAAACCTAGCATAGAATTCATTGGGGAAAATGTAAAGTTCTCACTTCTCACCTTAGCTACACCTCCTGACCTTCTTGTTGCAAGATTAACCCCGTGTTCGAGCCTGGGTCCCTGGTCCTCAGGGACTGCTGCTCTTAGCTCTAAACTACAGGAGCTGCTCTTGCATAAAGAGCCATTTTTTCTTTTGCGAACCGAGAATCTTGGTTTATCACTTTCATTTTCACCTTTGCACAAAATTGAAACTGTGAGGAGTTCAGCTTCACCAGACATCTGCTACACAGTGTAAGATGCGACCTGATGTGAACTCCATGTCGCGTTCGGCACAGTACTTTCATAAAACTCCGAAGTTACCGTGCACAAAAACAATTCCACCGCCCCTCGCTGCTCTACAGATGATGCCTCCATTTTGTGGGTCCCATGGGCGAGCAGAGAATTGAGGTTGTGGAGGCGTATAGGCAGTCTGACACCTCACTGTTAGATTAAACTCATAAAACAGCCTCACGCTCTGATGTGTCCGGAGAATGAGCGCGAGAGTGATGGGCAATCAGGCAGATGAACAGAGGAGCTGTTTGTTACTCTGGACCCGCTATCTCCATCAGGGGGCAAAGAGAAAAGTGGGAAAAAAAAAAGCATGCTGCGAGGAGGTTACCTAGCAACAGGCTGCTCCTATCTGTGGTCTTAGCTAAAGCTCAGCGTGGAGAGCAGGGCAAAGGGGCTGCTTATAGGGCGTCATTTATTAACCTTGTTTGACCACTTCAATTACCAGTTCCAACTCTGCAAGATTTTCATGGTTTTCATTCGTCTTTGGATTTTCAGCACTGGGAGAAAGCAGTGGGGGTTAGCGTGGGTAGTCCGGTACTGACACAGCACGAGTCCTTGCATTAGTGCCATTCCACAAACGAGGAAGCTTCATCACTGTGTAATTACACGCAGCTTCGAGTTTATTTGGTATGTGTAACCTGTAGCTACACTCATTTGCTATTTTCACCTGCTCTCAGTTGCTGCAAGGGTGGTTCTGTTTGGTAGCCTTGCAATTACCTGCTGATGTTTTAGCGTACTGTTTAAACCTCCTGAGTGAAATCAGACCTGGGTTTCCAGTGAAAACACTTTGGGCTGGAACTGACGGTTATTGGATTGGCAAAAGTCTGAGACCACTAGTGAACTTGTCTTTGTGGCTACAGATTCATACTGTAAAACGGCCACGACACAAAACATACCGCCACATACCACGGTGCAACAACTAACTAGCGTACTCGAACAAGGCAAGGCAAGGCAAATTTATTTGTATCGCCCCATTCATACACGAGGCAATTCAAAGTGCTTTACAGAATTAAAAAAGAATGTTTAAAAAGTGTAAAAAATAAAATTATAACAAAGTTACAAACCAACATCTTCAGGAAGACTATTCCAGCTTTTAGCTCCATAAAACTGAAACGCTGCTTCACCATGTTTAGTCCTGACTTTGAGCACCAGCAGAAGGCCTCTGCCTGATGTTCTCAGGGTCCGAGATGGTTCGAATTTATATTTACATTTACGGCGTTTAGCAGTCGCCCTTATCCAGAGCGACTTACAATTCATACAGTTTTACAATCCAAACAATTGTGGGTTAATTGCAGATTTGGGATTTGATCCCTGGGCCTTCTGGTCCATAGCCCAGTATCTTAACCACTAGCTCACCACAGTCCCACCTGTCAGAGATGTGCTTTGGTGCTAGACCATGGAGAGACTTATACACAGGTAGAGCTGTCTTAAAGTCTATTCTTTGAGCCACAGGAAGCCAGCGTAGAGACCTGAGTACAGGACTAATATGGTCGTACTTCCTGGTTTTAGTCTGGAGTCGAGCAGCAGTGTTCTGGATGTACTGCAGCTGTCTTAAAGTCCAGTGTGCAGACCGTTACAGTAGTCTAACCTGCTGGAGATAAAAGCATGGATAAGTCTCTCTAAGTCTGATTTAGACATTATACTTTTGATTCTGGCAATGTTTTTAAGACGGTAAAAAGCTGCTGATGTTATAGATTCAATGTGACTGTTAAAATTCAAGTCCATGATTACCCCTAGATTTCTAACCTCAAGAACTCAGAAGATCAAGGAGTGCTGGCTGTCATAGACGTTCCTCCACAGTCCGCTCATTTGAGTTTTATTTATTGGAATATCAGTATTACACACGATTGGTTTTGTGAGTTGACCAATCAGAACAAAGAGGGGGCGTGGTTAAAATACCTTGGAATGCAGTGAAAAACGCTTGTTGCTTCAAATGAATAAGGGATCGGCCATTTCTTTAGAAGTTGCTTCCAACATGCAGCGGTTTCGATATGTACCTACTATTTTGTTACCGCAGATAAATTACCTCAAATATTTACGAGGTCTGTTACTTCGGTATCCTGCCACTGAAAAAGTCCCTGCTGATGCATGTTCCTCAGCATGCGTTTGTGGTGAATGGCAACTTGGAATAATGTAAAAACCACACAAATTCTGATGTGGCTGTTTGGAGAGTCACACTGGCACTTATTGGATCTGTATTGAATTTCAGTACCATATATGAACGTGCCACAGGTCAGAACTGAATGTCAGATTGAATGTATTTTGTTGTTCTCCTAGCCCCAAAAGTAACTCCTCTGGATTTGGACCACTTTTTTGTGCTGTGTTTATAAACGTAGCTTTAACGGATAAAATGATTCCTTGCGCTGCATGAGGCTATTTCATAATAACGGAGTTGTAGCTACCATTACTGTGTGCCCTTCTTCAGCCCCTGATTTTTTTGGATTCTTCATCCCTGAGATAGATAGAAGTATTAGACTGAGATTAAAGGGTTTCTGCTAACAAGTCCGGTATCTTCAGTTCGTTATGACACCATGCATGTATTCAGATCTGTTTGATCAGTCCAGCTCTACGTGAAGCCCAGAGCATGTCTCATCAGCCTCAGCTCAGATGAGCAAAACTAGGACCTAGAAATAGCGTCTCGGGTCGTTTCATTGACCTCGCGGGTTTCTTAATGGAAGCGTTTATTCCAGGGAGGAAGTCAATTACTAGGTTGCAGTGGCTGTCACATTAGGTTTCTACTTCTTGATTAAAACTCCCTCCCACTCTTGGACGAGTATAAACACACACATCAGCAGGCACCGCAGTCGCCTTGTGTGCCTGGCTTTCCATAGCATGTTTGGGCTGGCTCTTTGTAAAGCTTGTGCCAGGGCTTATGGACAAAGACCTGTCCTCTTTTGTCCTCACACAGACTGATTCTGGGTCAGTGACAACGGCTGACACTTTTCAAAGCATTTAAGCTGCTAAGAGCACTGAAATCTGGCTGACGACCTTTTGGCCTGTGCGGTGCTCTTACAGCAACACCTCCTGAGAAATCAGTGTTATGATTGCGACTGCTCTTCTTTCCTTGTGCCCCGCATGGACTAGGCAGTCTGTCATTGTAGTGCGCGCTCTTCCTTCTGGCTTTTTAAGTGTTACCTGCTGGGTTTCTATGGAGAATTTGGAGAGGCTCTCATTTTGTATCTCGGCAGCCCGCCCTCCCTCGCTTGCTCTCATTCCCGCTCACTTGCACTGACTCTCCCGTAGACACACATACTCACATAAGAACATCTATCAGCTGGAGGTAGCTCTGGGAATTTAGCCACAGAACTGCATGAGTAAGTGTGAAGTAGGGGGAAAGTGACTGTCTAAGTGCTAACGTGTTTACTCATGGCTTCATTTGTACGCCGGGAGAGGCTATCAAAATCAAGCCTTTCTCCAGGCTGTGCGGATGCTAAGCTGCTGTGAAATCGATCACACCTGGCCTGCTGGAGATCCCCTCCTCCTGTCCTGCTGGGTTCTGAAGCAGCTGTGAAGCTCCAATATCACTATTGACCCCCAACTGCAGGATATTTAGCAGTGCCATTTGGGTTGTGTGCCAACCATCTGATTGGAATAATCTACTGTAGATGCGTGCAAACTGCTTAAAACACCATTCAGAAGTCAGTGCTTGACTTCACTTGAAAAAGAGTTTAACAGTTCCGGTACCAGTTTAAACCGGTACCAGTGAGTCTACACTGACAGCCCGGCCAACATCCCAAATTTAACGCAAAACACAAAAAACTACGGATAATAAAATTGTGAAGATATTTACAGCATACAGTTCTTCAACGTAAAATCAAATTAACTGTGGGTAAGGGCCTTCCTCTACTGCCCAACACTGGTAGCTTGGCACTGTGCACTTGAGCTGTGTACTTTCTCTTCAGTGGTCCAGAACCATAATCGCTAAACACCACAGTATGGTTCACATCGAGTTAGCTGCAGTGTGTTTGGATATCCCTTTCAGAGAATCCGAGAATGTGCTGGTATTTCCATGTGTACCAAACTAAGCCCAGGGACTTGTCAACTCCCTACATAGAGTATTCCCTAATAGTCCTCAATTGTAGCAAATACCAGCTTAGTTATTAATAACTTAATAATTCTACACAAAAGACTTTCTGAAATGAAGCACATGGACTATGAACCTCCTTCACCACCTGGTCTTCATATGTTACCCATGCTTTTGGTTAGATAGAAAGAACATCTAAGACCAGTGGAAGAATCTGAGGGACCTATTATGCAGAGAAGGACTCCCACAGAGAACGTGTGTCTCTCTTTACTCCGCTAAGTGGAAGGTATCATTATGGTTTAATTTCAGGCCTGTGCCATGTGGGAACTCCACTCAGAGCACTGGGGCTTGCTTCATTACATCCTGCGGCCAGTGGGACTTCCAGCAAGTATGTGATCTCCCCACATACCACCTTTTATAGAACAAGAGAGGGTATCTGTTACTGCTCAGTCCCTCCGTACTCAATTAATGGTCTAATCCTCAAACATCTCACGCAGGTTCTATCTTTTTATGTCTTTTTCGAAGGTCACCTGATTAACCCTTAAGCGGCCATCTAAGACTGCTTGCACTGGTTCATACAGTAAATAAGACATGTCAAAGAGTTGAAATGACATAAATCATCACATGGCTCATCAATAACATGGGAAATAATGGGTTACACAAGTGAGACTGTCAGGCAATGGTTAAGAAAGCAGGCCTCAATATTATGAGCAATAATTAAGAAGGTTCAAGCAGCCAGCTGTAATGTAGGTAGCATTTTGGGATCGCACAATTAAGACTCAGCCTCAGTACTATCCAGGAAATGAGCCAGAGAAAATAGCGTGTTCATTAATCAAATCAAATTACATGAAGCCTTTTTTGTGAAGACTCAAAACTATGGTTATTTTTGGATCTTCCAGCAGTACAATGACCCAAAACATACTTAAAACTGGCCACCCAGGCCCTTGTATAACATTGAAAGTATACAAGAGAGAATCTAGGATCATGGAGAAAGCCCAAATAAAGGTCAGATTTCTTCCTCTCTATTTTTCGTAAATTGAAAGCAACTGTAGCGGATTGGACAATGGTAGGTTACTATTGTTAATAGTTGTGAGCTACATCTATTCTAAAGGAATGGCTATTATCTATTTCCAAAAGTAAGATAAGATACTACTGTCAATGTTGCTTGTTTGAGGGCTTTACTTTGGCTTACGTTCTAAGAAATGGTTTCAAAAATAGTGTCTTGATGAGATATTAGGAATCCTTAGAAGTCTTCCAACACAGGTACGCCACATTAATCCCAAGTACAGAAACAGACATACGTTTCAAATCTGGGAATTCCCACAACGTTTAATCCTATGAAGCAATCCACATGATGTAAATCCCATCTCTTACCTCCAGGCAGGCTAATGGGGCCACAGCCGTTACCCTCAGGGTCTTCCTCCACAATGAATATGCTCTTCTTGCAAAGTCTCCAAAGCCCAAAGTGGGCAGCTTCGCAGGTGGTGTTCAGCTTTTCCACCCTGGGGCTCAGCACGGCCCAGTGGTCTGTCACGATGGCCGTCAGCATGGACGAGATGCCCACCACAATGACCAAGAACGTGATCTTCACTTTGGTCTTCTGATCCGCCAGCATGGTTGTGGTACCTGTAGCTGTGTTCCTTTCTCTTGTAGCTCTGTACTCTTTTGCACCGGGGTCTAAGCAGCTTGCTGTGGTCTAAACCCAAAACCCAACACAGCAACCTGCAGATTCCTCACTGCAGCTCACTGTCCACAGATCTCTGCTTCGAGTTGAAGAAAAGGGGCCAGATAATGGTGCCCTAGTTTCCTTTCTCGCTCCCTCCCTGTAAGGCATTTAGCGTTGTGGGCTGTGGCTAATGCTCTCTGTCTTTTTACCGTTTGTTGAACACGTTTAATGTACATCAATCTGCCTTTAGCAGGTCGATTTACCTATGGACAATATTATACAATGACTGGTTGATGCTTTGTTTTTGGACTCAAAGGCCAAGTGTAGCATTAGCTCACTAACACGGAGGACTGCACGAACAACGATGGGTTTCTTTTTTTTGTACTTGCGTGTACAACGTGTCTAGGTTAATCATAGGCAGTTACGCTTTAATTGTTTTCCATAATGGTGGCTCGCTCATTTAAAATGAGGGACTAGAGGGAAATCTGGCTTTATTAGTAGAGTAGGCGTCCATACATGCTGCTCCCAAAAGCAAAGTGTAAGTCTATGAAATGCTTTATACACTTTAAAGTATTCCTTTAACTTAAAATACGTTAAGTACACTGCACACAAAAGTTGTGTGATATCTTTGTATGGCAGATTTCATTTTAAAGTATCCCCAAATTTTTAGAAACAAACAAACAAAACAGTAAGTGGGTCAGAATTGTTAATACACATTATTTAAATTGAAAGCTAGGGGTGTGCTATACAGACGGAAACACCTCAATCTTTTTCTGGGATTTATTTTAAAAGTTGTTTTGCGCCAAACTCTCTCTCAACCAGACCAAAAGGGAAGCTCAGCCAGCATATAAGTATAAATACATTGACCAGTTCAGTACCTTAACTTACAGGATACCACAGTTTCACCAGCATCATCATTTGGGTTTGTTAGCAGTCATGATCTAAAATTAAAGGCGTTAATATGGACACACTCCTTTTGGGGTGGAATTGCGTTCGATTATCGAAAAACATTTCAGATTCAGATTCTTGATCCAGATTCAAGTCCTGGTGTCTCAGTTTCTTGACAGGTGCTGTCACTGCATGAGTGGTTCTTATACCAAGTTAGGCAGGGCCATAGGCCATGGAGGGGCGCCTCCATAAAACTCGTCTCTAGGCTGTTTCCTTTTACCAGCCTACCATGTTCCATTTGTCCCACTTGCTTGCACCTTGTGTTGGTAGCAGTTCCTGTACCAAGTGGTTCCTTAGAAGGAAGGCATCAACAAGTCTGGGGTCTCAAACTACATGTGCTTTCACAGACAAAACATAGTGGATAAAAATGGATGCCATAGCATTTATCTGAAACAGCTCATATTTGTAGTTTGAGCAAGACTCCTAATAAACTCAAATGATTTAAGCGACGCTCCATTCTAATTTCACTTTATGCAATGCCCACTTTTTTTTTTTTTGGTCCGTGCTTTTTTAGTGCCGTGGCCCACTTTAAAGGACTGTCCCATTTTCGGTGGTGACGAGCCTTTCACAGCCTTTAGTTTTCTCAGAGAAATAGAAAGGCCTTGTCTAAAGTGTGTACGTGCCAAATATAGAATAATTTACACTGAAAAAAAGTTTTCTACCCTGGAGTGCAGTCTGTTACCGTTTAGCTGAGGACTATTGTACAAAAAGTCATCCAATCTCCTAAACTATGGCCATCGTCTGCATTTAGAAGACAAGTTCTGCTGATTCAGCGTTTCATAATCAGGAAATAACGGCTGCATTCTAGTAGCTGCTATGCAGACGTTTGCCTCCGTAGTCAACCTTGAAGTGACGTTTTTGTAGTATAGTCAACAAGAGTATACCCTGGAGCGGAACAAAAACAAACCGAGCGGTTTCTTTAATACAATAAAGGCTGACAGCATGGACGAAATGCTAAATTATAGCCCTTCTCCGTGGACCTGTAGATCACCAGCAGCAGCTTGAGTGACAGCTGGAAAACATCTCGCCAAGTCTCAAACAATCAGCATCAACAAAGTGACACCTCAGCTGCTCTACAGTGTGCACAGAGGCCACTGTGTGTTACCAAACACTCATCCACGTTCGGTAAGCCTTAAATTTACGAGCGCGCATGTTTGAGGTCGGTTGTAATTGGAATAGCGTTGTATGGAGAGAAGGAGGTGGCATTTTGCTGCCCGAGGTAGGGCCAGTGTGTATGTGTTTGCCAATAATGAGCAATATTATTCATGCCAAATCAGATTACTGGTTCCCATGAGGCACTATAAAGGTTATGTAGGATAAATGAAAGCCATCATGCAGCAGATTGGTTTTCGTGTTTTCCTCATCAACTTTCGTGTAAGAGATGAGTGACGGGGTAGGCAATCAACGTTTATGTAATGTAAAATGTTAATGAAAGCCATGTGTGTAAATGAGGGAGGCTAAAAGCTGCCATGTGAGGTCAATGTAGCGCTTATATATCAGATACTAATACAGCTTTTCCACTTCCCATTTTCAGGCCAGGATATGATAATTATATCAGCTCTCTTAAATAAAACCATCTTGATGTGCTTCAAGTCGCAGTCTTTAAGCGGAGAAATCCATTCTGTGTTGAATTACTTAACATATTCCAGCGGATTTTAAAATGTTAAATCACAGCTCAGAGAGAACCAGAATTTTAAGGTCCTGACCTTCCGCTAAAGGACTATTGGATAGCAGAGTGGTATTTGTGTTATTGACATAGTTAATATTTTATTATTTATATGTTTCAGTTACAGGCAGCCCAGTTTACTGAGCACTATTTAACCAGAATTATTATTTCTGTGTGTAGAGGCTAAATTATAATTACGTGATAATCAATGTGAACATTATTCTGATTTTTGAACCTGTTCAACTGAAATAGTTTTGTTTCTCACCCTCTTTCAAGTCACATGCTGATATGAGTTTTGGTTTCTAGTGGTTGAACTGGGACCCAAACTGACTGGTATGAGTGATGAAAAATGAAGCACTGACCCATATGGCCAGTCTCTGCCTCATTTGACAGCTGTCTTCAGTAGCATGTTGTTCCCCCCTCGAGTACTGATGCTTAAACTGTAACTAGCACATCTACACAACACACTCATGATAAGTATGAGTATGATGACAGGTCTATACACTGGAGGGTCATGCTGTAACATGGAATATGGGCACTGGTTTGCTGCAGTGGTAGTTCAGTACACACTAGTGGCAAAATCTTGGATTCTATCTCCAATATTTTCTATATGTTAGGGCCGTTTGTTCGATTTTAAAATGATGACGATTTTTAAAAATTTGTTTATCAACATTGCGCAAAATAAAACGCAGCCCGCTGCTAAAACTTCATCGTCACCATCGTCATCAGATTATGCCCTTATTATGTAAATAATACTTTTAATCTTGATCAGAGTGCCACTATGGTATAATTGGAGTTTTGGTTCAAATTTGACTGTGCACCTTAAAGTTGTCTCTGGAGTATTAGAGTATTAGAGTATTAGAGTACATGCACTGCTCGTAAAAATTGAAATACCCCCTAATTTCTGTGAGCAGTGTATATTTTAAATGTTTAATATCAACTCTTGTATTGTATCAGTGATATAACAGGTATAAACAAAGAACCCGCATTTCAGTAAAACCAGTAACAATTTTGTGTGTTTATATGCACTAAGTGGACAAAGTCAAGCCTTAGTTAGTCATAGTTACAATGAAGGAAAATGCCAGTTATCAGAAAAACAACAGGACAATCTTCAGCTTGATAGCTTGACTGTGGAAACCTACAATCTTGAAGCTTCTTCAACGAGCTGGTGCCTCCAGAAGTAGTTTGCATTCTGATGAATACATGTATATTTACGACATTTAGCAGACGCCCTTATCCAGAACGACTTACAACTCATACGGTCTTACAATCCAAGCCATTGTGGGTTAAAGGACCCAACTGTGGCAGCTTGGCAAAGATGGGATTTGAAGTCTAGTACCTTAACCGCTAGGCTATCACAGTACTGTTTCCTACATTATACAGTAGGCCTATTTAAGTTGGAGATGCTTCAGAATTCGGTTATCTCAGCCTGTCTTCAAGTCAGTTACCTTCTAGTCTATAGATAAACTGTACACTGGGCAATGTTTTGATGTCTGTCAGGGCAAAAACCTCTTTAAAGGCAGCATTGTGGACTCCCGTTTAAGACCCATTTTAAAGCCAATGGATACTGTATGGCTGTATATGTGATTTATGTACCCGTAGGCTGAAAAGAGCGCACATGTACTGTAGAGTACAATCACGAGCAATACCACACATGCCCTGACTTCATTTATTCAAGTGAGAGTCAATATGATGACATTGTTGGCTGGAGAATAATACTGCAGTCAAACACCAGCAAAGAAAGAGAAGTTGAAGAGAACTTTCCGAGAGAGCGTTATAGGCAGATTATAGTGAGTATGTCATCCAATCAAAAGGCAGTGATTAACCGGAAATAATACCCAATACACACACAATGGTTCACAGAACATATCAACATGACCTAGTGTACACCACGCTGTGGAGGCATGGGCCTAAACTGCTTCGAAAATGCTTTGTGAGTGTAGCTATATTTCACTTATATACAAGTAACTGAGATCGTTTGTTCCATTCAGCAAGAAAACCACACAGCCTTCTGTCGGGATTCACACCCACACTATAGGACACGCATAATTGTAAACCAGAATGACAAATAAAAGTCCGACCACTACAAGACGCTATTATGTGTTATGCAAATGATTCGACAGGTATTTCAATCATAAGGCTCTGAAAAATGAAGACACGGATGGTGCGCTGGTTTGGCTGCGTCGATGGAACTGGCAGTCTTTTATTCTTCTCTGTCCTAGATCCTTATCAGGAAACGGACGATACCATTCATACGTTGACGGCTTCTTTCATGACTGGATGTTTGACATTTCTCAGCGTTCCATTTCTATTCAGACCTTTATATTCAATGTCACGTTCCCAGTGGCACGCCATTCAGATTTATACGGAAATGCAGAGGGGCAATCATGATTCGGATCAAATCTAGCTTTAACCTCAAGAAGCGGTACGAGTCCATGGCGTAAAGCGAGAATGACGGGCAGTGGAATAACACCAGTCATCGGCTCATTCATTATGAAGAAGTGGCTGGTCTTTTGATCAGGTTTAGAAGTCACATAGAAACCCTCCCAGTATTTGCACTCGGTATGATCTCCACTAGACGTATAGTGGTTTACAAGTCAACAGCCAAAAACCAAACATGTCATAGTCTGTGGCGATTTCCTACAGCTTAAGCAAATTCAGAATAAGTTAAGACAACTGTGGCTACAGACACGTGACACAAGGCAACACAAGGTTTAACTTACATGTACAAATACAGGGAAGCTGTGAAACTACTTTCTATAGCACCATTTTAGATTTGGATAGTCAATGGTGGGATTCCTGACTGGAACTGTGACTCAGAGAAGATACCTTTTCTCAAAGTGGGTTTGTTCACCAAACTCCCACATATATTGCCATTCGAGGAATCACAGATTCAATGCTAAATGTCTAAGATTGGCAGACAAAACCCCTCTCTATACCACAGTTGAGTTGAAATTGTTTCCAGCTGTTCTCTTCAGTCATTAGTTCATCGGTTCATCGCAATAACTAGATGAGAGTCTGTACTAGGCTCCAGAGGTGCTTCCATTTGATATATAGCCATGGCAGTGTATTTTCTCTGATTTCCTTTTGTTATTAAGGCCCCCTCATACTGGTGTGGTCCTCCTGTTGGCGCCATCGTTCAGGTCTTTTGGAAAGCAGTTGTGCACCTGCAGAAATCCGGGGTCATGTTCAGGGCTGTAGGAGCTTTCAGTGGTCGATTTGAGTGGGTCTCTGCTCAGTGTGTACATGTTGATCTCACCGAGCGGTACAGAGCTCACCATCTTTATCCCTACTGGAGAGGCCTCGCGGGACGCCTCTGTGGAGCGAGAGCTGGAGCGTGAATGCCGGCGACGATAGCGGAAGCTGGACATGCGCGAGTACGGAGAGGAGGACGAGGTAGACTTGATAAATTCACGTCTGGCTTTGAAGCGCACCTCTTTGTTCTTCTCGATGTAGATGCTGACGGCTAGGACGGCCACCGCCTCGGCTACGATGAAGGACAGAGCGCCGAAGTAAAACGACCAGCCGTAGTTGTACTGGCTCTTCTTGTCTTCATCACGCTTGTCAGTGGGATCGCCGGTGTTGCTGGAGATGTAAACGATGATGCCGATGATGTTGCTCAAACCTGTCGAAATGTGGACCCGTTAGATCACGCTAAGGTAAAGTGAGGGGGGGGGCGCTAATAACATACACTTACAAACGAAAAGAACTGTTTAGATGCACTGTTTAGATTCACTTAATAATCCGATAACTGCAGAGAAGAACATTTTGTCCATAATCTGATTAATGAGTTTAATTCTTCTCGAGTATGAAAGAAAAGGAAAAGCTCTGGGATTATAAGACTTGCTACCTAATTTTTACGGAACTGGAGGGAGGACCCAAAGATGCGGGATGGGGGAATGAACGAAGTCAAAAGGATGAGGGGTAACACAAAAGGTGGAGCAAAAGGCTCCAGAGTACAGAAAATAAAAAGGGAAAACACACAACCAGGGGATGTCCCGAAAGGGGTAATCTCCTGGCAAGTGCGTTGGCAATTCGACCTGAGTCGTTGGGGATGCGAGCGTGAGCTCGTGCAACAATGGTGCGGGAAGAAGTGGCATTGAGCTGCGTCCCAAATCGAGGGAGGCTAAAAGTTCCCAAAGAGCCAGGGGGCGAGCGTTTGCTCAAGCGTGAAGGCTCGAGAAGAAGCCGCGTCGTGCAGGCTGAGGGTAGAGCCGAGCGTACTGTGACCACGTGGCAACGAGCAGCACTGAGGCTGGTGCTTAAATAACGAGAGCCTCAGGTGTTCGTCGTCATGCCAACAATGAGGTGCTGCATATAAACCGGCTCAGCGATTGCTCTGTAACGGCAGTCGGTGAGGACGATGGCTTGCATGGGAGCGCGAGGTAGGTCTCCTAACATTTATAGGTGGATATAAAGTTCAAATGTATTATTTTATTGTTATTCATCTTCTTAATTTCCTCACGCATACACTACAGAGAGTCTCCCCAAAATAAGTAACCATTTGATCAGATCATATACTGTACAAGAAAGTATATTTTGCCACAACACAAGAGATATTGGACTGAGAGAGACAGAATTGGGAAGCGAGCCCAAATAAACAACTACGCTTTAGAAAAAAAGCTCCACAAACCTTTAACTATTAATATTTGATGGTGACTTTATAGAAAATAAGCCCAAGGATGCGTAGAATAAGTGGAATCTCGCAAGGATGTGTGCGTGTGCAGACTGAGAAAACCCGGTTGAATCAGAGAAAGGGTGTATATATATTTATATATATATATATATGCTGAGAAATCCAGATACTGAGCTGAAATCCAGCTTGGATTTATCGAATTTCTTAATCTGATTAAGGGAAATGAGAATATGATGTTTACATGGTCATATCAGATTATTAAGTCCATATAAACACCCAAGTATCTATCAAGGAAGAAAATCATAAGCATTAAAACAGCTTTATCTCTTTGTTTGTTTGTTTGGATGGGTACAGAGAAGAGAATATAATCCAGTTCCTTTGATGCCCATTTGTCCTGGGGAACGTCGTTGGAAAGGTCATCATCTCCCAATTAAATACCTTGCCTTCAGTTCAAACACCAGTCTTTTGGAGTATGTCACTACTGTACTGTACTGACTGTACACACATAACACAGTGGTAGTTTTTTTTTTTTTACCTGCTGCCACGAACAGGATGCCGGCACTAAGCAGAATGTTGTTCTTCTTGATGTAGATGCGTCCGACTCCCACACACAACCCCCCCAACAGCAGCAGAATGGTACTGAGAATAGGGAACACACTAGAGGCACGGACTATACCTACAAACAACAGAGCAGATCACAGGTTAAAACATCTTTTTACCAAACAATATGGAAATTGCTGAATAGGAAAAACAATCCACTCACGTAAGAGATACTCTGAGCTGTCAGTGTCATAGTCATTATCATCAGGAAAATGATTGATGCGGTAACAGCTTCCTTTGTTGAGACCTAGAGAAGAGGGAAGAACTACTAAGTATTTGTTCCAATGCATGCTTTGACCTCTCTCCCTAAGTTCTAGGTAGAAGGAGGCAGCCAGCACCATCTGATACAGCTTTTTGTGGCCCAGCGTGGTATTAATTAGGTCTGGTGGATAAAAAGAAGCATCCAATTAATTAGCATTAAATAGGTCTGAGAAACGGGGCCATACTTTCTGGTCTAGTCATTTTACAAAATAAAAAAGCCTTCTTTTAGGATGGTTCAGTGAGACGTCTGTCCATTACAAACCTGCACTTGTAACTTTTATTTAACCAAACCTTTAAACCAAACCTTCTTCACAACCGACGTATGTCGACTTGAATATTTAAGTGTGTCTTGTGTAATTCTGAAATACTAGTTATACAGGCCTCAGTGGCAATTTGCTAGCCCACCATTGTGGAGATTTTGGTTTCGAGTCCCAGTGGCCGCACTGAGCATCACACTGTGGCCGTGTTAACTAATGTTTTTAGTGACGTTTCGCCCTAAAGCATAAAGGAATAGTATTCCATTCATGTTTTAACCTTGGTCAGGCACAGTGTTGGGCTGATGCCAAACCAGAGTAGGTCAAAGTGTGAGTAATATTTATTGAACAGTATTCATTGTAATGGTGTCAGAGGTAGATCTTTGCCAGATTATAGTCTGCACGCTCCTCCTGTGAGAAGTGTGAGATTAGCCTGGGTACTCTGGTTCCTTCCCACATCGTAAAAATGATGTGATAGGTTAATCGGTCACTCTGCATTGGCTCGGTGTTAATGTGACTGACCAGTAGAAGATTTTGCATGAAGATACTTTGTCTTACAGTGGTACTTCGGCACTGGTCTTTAATAATGATTGAGTGGTGAGACTTGGCTGCATTTGTTTCCACCAGCTTCTTCCTATCTCCCAAACCTAGCAACCTTTGGCTGCTCTAAATGCTCCTTATTGTGAGAGAATTCCATGCTGTAGACCTGTCTAGTGTGTAGTCTAATTCAGAATGACCAAAAGGCACATGTTCCTTGACTTGGATTTCAGTTTCAGTCAAAAGTGATGTAAATGCGTGCCCTGGAGTCTGGCAGAGGCCAACTGGCTCTGATCTGTGAGGGTAGTCAGTGTAACCCTACAGGTGGTGACTGGCTTTACGTGTCTATGAGGACTCTCTCAGGTCAGTCGCTGTGGGAAATTATTGATGGGAAACTGTCAGTTGGAACTGGGGGAAATTAGCTCTGTAACCTTTTTTAGTAGGTGTAACACTGCTCAGAAATTAGGGATAATTTAAAATGTTTTTGTTTTGTTCAATAAAAATCGAATGCTTCTTTTTAATCGCTTCATATACATCAGGAAATCAAACAACGAGTTGTTCTATAATGCAAATAAGATGCAAAACCAACTGCATTATTATTGCTGAAAATGCACTATATAAAAGGCTGAAAGTGCTGTAGCATCTGAACGTTCCCTGATCTTGAAAGTGAACATCCTGCAATTTTCCGGCTCTTGCAAGCTGGTCAAAGGCAGCCAGTTGGAACATCCCAAAGCATGATTAGCAGGCTGTGAAATCACAGACTAAATCACAAATACTAAGCCAGAGGAAACCACTTGTATCTTTATATTTCTGCAGTTAGTATCAGTATTTCTTTTTAAAAAAGAATAATTTCTCCTGGAGATGATAGTCCGTACCCATGCACACAATCTAAGTTCTAGCCGACCTGTGGTTGCCCAATTTCAGCCATGGTATTAAAGAACAAGGGGTGTTAAGGGGGATCAGATTAAGTGAAGCACAGAGAGTTGATTTATGAGTGGCGGTTATTAGCCCTGAGTTTGAGGGGCGCCCAGTGTCATAAAGCAGTAATAAAGCTGTTCACCTAACAGATCCACTCTCATCAGAGCGAGAGAGAGAGAGAGAGAGAGAGAGAGCTTGTATGTGTCTTTGTGTGACAAAACGACAGCTTGGTCCCTCAGGCCTGCCTGAAGGTAACAACGCTATGTGCTGAGTGCATCTTCTCCATGGCAACCTCAGGGATGTTTCAGCAATATTATTTCCATAATGTCTCCAAGGATGTCTCATCGTGTTTTAATACAGAAGACAGTGAGCTATTCTTTCCAAGCCAACTCGACTTCCAAGACAAGGACTGATCTCTGCCCAGCAGGAAGGGCTGGATATCGTTTGATCGATTCTGATTATCTGCTCAGTATCAATTCCAAGTTACGATTTTAAAATGGTGAACAACTGTGCCAAATGATAAGATATACAGTCGATCGGCTGGTCCGATTAATCGAACATGCCCTATGTTACGAGACGGGACGTGTTTATTAAACCTTTATTATGTGATTTACAAGTATAGGGAACATACAAACAAGAACTACTGTTGCTTATGAACTTTGTTAATTGAAAAATTAATTTGTAAACAAGTTTTTCGAAACGATCTACAACACAATGTATAGATACTCAGCATGCGAAGCATAATACTGTAAAAAACAAG
>JAUZST010096869.1:0-18863 GCA_034779995.1 Parotocinclus haroldoi
GTGGAGTCTGCATGTCCTCCCTGTGTCTGCGTGGGTTTACTCTGGGTACTCAGGTTTCCTCCCACAATCCAAAGACATGCGTGGTAGGTTAATTGGTGTCTCTAAATTGTCATTGACTTGTGTATGCAAACACCCCAGCGTGTAACTGGAAACAGCTGCACTCCGGTCCCAAGCCCGGATAAATGGGGAGGGGTGGAGAGAGCAATGGCAAACTACTCCACTATCCTGCCGAAATTCTTCATGGATCACATCGATGAGAGACAGAAATGTGTGGAGATCAAAGATCCATCAAGTGACCGAGTGTCGGCTGTGACTGTACGGTTAATCCATCCATCCATGTATTTATTTATTTACATTTCCCATACTGTCCTTTCTACATTTAATTATTGATATTGCTTTGTCCTCTGTACATTCCACTCCGTAATAAAAAAGTATTCAATATTGTCTAGCTCACGTTCGCAAATCAAACGCGCATGACCTTCTCTGTGCTTGGTGAGATGTTTGCCATGGTGATGTGGATGAAACCCACACAGCTTTCTACATGGGAAAAGCTATCTATGTTTCCGTAGCTCTAGATAATGCACACACAGACACCCACACAGCTGTGTAGTTGGCAGGCTGCAGTGAAGTTGAAAAGATTCTTCTGAGGCCACAGCATCTTCCCGAGCCATCCGTGCTGACAGTGTGTGGGACTGTCAAGCATCTGACAGCCACGTCCACCTGAAGGATGAGCAAGTCATGGAACAGCATGGCTCTCATACATAAACATAATAAGGCTGAGGACTACTAGTCAGAAAGAAGCCATAGCCAGCTGGCCGAGAGGAAAAGACGTCACCAATATATACTCGATTGCCAGTTTATTACCTTATAACCTACGCTTACTGGTCCTCAGGCTCATCAACCATGCCCATCTGTTACAATGTACAATTTGTAACTTGCCTCCACCCCATTATTCACTTATTCATCAATGTAATTTGGGGTAGGAATCGTCAAAAAATGTATTATAATAACAATCTAGTTCTAGATCTAATTCTACACTTTACTAACTCGTTTGTATGCATATCTTGTTCCCACACCTTAATAAGTTGTGGCCACACCTTAATTTTATTAAGATGGGATATCACCAGCAGGGGTTCACACTATAGAATATGTACTATACAACCCTGTGAGATGAGAGTATAAACACAGTGCATGTATTACATTTTACTAATTCAATAAATACACACAAAGAAAACAGTCAATAGCAGAACGACTTGTTAATGCAAAATACTGATTTTTTAGGTGCTTTTATTATATGCATTTACATTTACTGTTCTTGATCTTGTGTGCCAGGCATGTGGTCAGATAACGCACTTATTGAGGACTTCCACACTTATGAGAAAGGGAAACGTCCCAAATTGTTTACAGTTCTGTTCCCTATGGGCCAGTGATGTAGGGAATAATATTTATAGAGGTCAGTGGTGCTTAGAAAAGTTATCACTGTTTACACATTAATAAGTTATTACAAATGCCATCAATTCTTGGTTTGAAAGGATTAAAGAAATGACTCAAGTGTCAACATCTCTGTACATTCTTGATGTTTCATCCACTGGATGTTGTTGTCATGTTTAGAATTATTGCTTGCTTGCTAACAGGCTTGCCTCTTACCATGGCAAACATCATGACACAATGGAAAATGGTGCTGCAGAAAAGCTATTTTGTTCTTTTAGCTCATTTTGTCTTTCAGATAACCTGTCCATGTTCATACCTGGACAAGTGCATTTTAACCTGTGACCCTTGGGTTTTATGTACGGTTTTAGGGGGTCTGCATTAAGCATTATTTATTAAGTTTGTAATCACGTGGCAGCAGCAGTTAAAAAAATCATAGACTGGCAGCTTCAGCTAGTGTTCACAGCAGCCATTAGATAAGGGACAAAATGTGATCGCACTGATTTTGACCATGGCATGTGTTGTTGGTGGCTATGGTTATTCTGATCATCTGTCTGTACAATTGTGATGAGCAGAAAAGCATCTCAAAATGCACAACACATCGAACATTGAGGGTACGTTATACTACTGTAATGTAAATGCTATTTTCACAAGAAAACTGTGTCCAAAATATACATCAATGAATTGGAATTTGCCGCTAAAAACATGAGCGGAACGCTACCATTTAAACAGCTTCCTTAATGCCATTGCATTATTTAATGGAAATGATCATTAATTATAGGAAATACAGAAATGTACTGTTATAATCATTTTTAAGTGTCCTTGCATTCATTGTTTTTGGGAAAATCTCTGGATCATCCTAACTGTCTTCAGAAAAAGCTCTTACTGAAGATAGAGATTCGACTGTGGAAGGTTTTTGAAGCTTTTGTGAAAAATGTCATAACTACAGGATCAGAACCACAAAACACTGTTTTTTTTACACAAAAGACCTTTTATTATTGAAATAAATTAATTGAGAACTATTTACACAATAAATAACTGCTAATGTTGGAAAACAGAGTTCCTTCGGGTGCAATAGACTTTAGTCACACATTCACATGCAAATACACGATTAGTCTCATCTACAGACTAATGTTTTTCATTTTTTTGCTTTAAGTTCTTCTTTGTGTTTTCAAAGCGTTTTTCCATTTCTCTTCCTCTAACCACCTGGTTCCAGCCCAGTCTCTCTTCTCTCAACTTTTTAAATCAATAGTGCTACATTGTGTATTTGCTACTTCCCGTAAAACCCTCACTAACCTTTTGAACATTCAGCCACCATTTTCTCCAGTCAAACTTAAGACTTTCAGTACGTCCATCAATTAACAGTCCAAGTCTGCTTCTCAGCATCCGTAATAGCCAGTCCTGTATTTCTGTGTTATGTACACTGCTGTTGTCTCATGGTTTTTTGCTGCATCTCTGCTGAAGCATGTTGAGCGCATACTCCATGCGGTTCCGTAGCTCCGAGCTGCAGCCAGAACTCAGGAGCGTGCTCAGTTTAAATGTGGCGGATGTCCGCTCCTCATTGATGTAAGTCAGCAGGTAGTCGTCCTGCTGGGTGCAGAGGATGAGTTTGGTGTGGTCGTGGTAGAAGTTGACCTGTTTGAAGAGAAGACATTTGTTACCTAAGTAAAGAAATTTAAAGTAAGCACACTTGGGTCAAGCAAGAGCTTAGTATCTCTGTCCCTCCTCTGGGTGGCTGGAGACAACAATTCCAACAGTGACTCTGCATACTGCACTAAATAAAGCCGTTATGGATATACTTTGATATTTGATTTGGCCTGTTACTACAGACCGGGTGTCTTTTTTGAGTCTTGTTCGTCCCATGTTTTTTCCTAATAAAATTTAGTGAGTTTTTCCTTTCCACTGTTGAAATTCGGGATAGGTCTAGTCTTTTGTTCTGTGGCGCTTGGGTGCTACCCATCAAACCACCATGCTTCCCTCGTAACATGGGTGTAACGATTGTTGGATTTCTAAGAAAAGCCTGACTTGCAACCCTTGAACACATTCAAAATAGGGGTGTGTGAAATCTCTATTTTCCAGGATTTTGTCAATAACGATAATTAGGCAGAACTTACAAATATTGTTATAAAAGCCTTACATTACACTATTATACTTGCACTTCTTAATGAGGTATTTACTGTTGCTTCCTAAATGTGAGGAAAACTTTCTCAATCAGGAAGGTACTTTTTTGCTGAATTATTCCGCTAAGGTTTGCTGAGTGTGTTTTTGTGCTGCTGCCTTGGCTGGTTTTAACCTATCACGTTCAACTGACTCCTGAAGTAATAATCATCATAATGTGCACAATTTGTTTAAGTTAGCTGTCAAAGTGTCTTTAATGGCTACCGATTTTCATTCCTGTCTTTTGAGCAACATCCATCTTTTCAAAGCCAATCTGGCTCGATGTGAATGAGGATGACCTACATATATTGATTTACCAATAGATAGTAGACTGAGGATGGTGGTGTCTGTATTTTGTCTCCTGATGCAGTTTGCTCACTCGTTTTTAACTTCAGTCCTACATCCCTAGTTCAAGATTTTAAGAAATGGTTACTTATTTACCTGGAATGTACCATCATTGAAGAGCATCATCAGTGCTCTGTCTGATTTCAGCCACTGCAGCAGGTAGATTCTGGGCTTTGCAGAATCTGTGTCAATCACCATATCACCTCCCTAAAAAGAAAGAAGAACCAAATTAACTAAGGGATTTCTTCACACACTGAACTCAGCTTCAGCCCACAGTACATTGTAAACCTTTGGAAACATGGATTTTTGTTTGAATTCAGAATTTCAGGCCACAATTCACTTTAGCATTGTTCTAATAGGTCAAGATTTCCTGCCAAACTATCTAGCTACAGTCCCATCTATCCACATAACATTGCACTAGAAGTACAAACAAGTAGGAAGGTTTTTGGCTGAGCTTTTCTTTGTAGGGTAAGGGTTTCCATTAAAGCTATTCCAGTTTATAGTGGAAATGTGATCATATACAAATATTCTTTAGATATTTTGCTGTTACTTTGTCTTCTTTTTCACCTCCTTAACTATTATTTCACACAGGTATGGTGTGCTCTTGGTATGACCTATACAGGATGCCCACTCCAAAGGGGGGTCCTAAATGTCATCAGTTTGTTGGTTTGTTTGAGTTTCAATGTCATGAAATGCCTCCTGAGTGTACTCATGGCAGGAAGTTGTGTTGTACTTTATAGACACAGTTGGGATGTATTTGTATAATGCCAAGAAAGCTCAGGGTTTAATGGGATTTTTTTTAAGAACATTTTACTTCTAACCTCTTTTGTATTTGTTGCATTCAGTAACAGGTCACAGGTTGATGGGGATTCTTAGTTTAATAGGTTCTGGTGGGTCAGTTTAGAATAACTTATTCGACATCTTGTCCATGTTGTTTGATCAATTCCATTACATAAATGTAATGTTACATTAGTGTTGCATGTGACATGAGGTTTATGGATTTCATGTATGATTGTATTTTTAATTTGATGTCTAAGGCTGGTCGCTTAACACCCTTTGGTTGTAAGCCAGTGTGTTGTGTGTTGTGTCTGTATTCTTTTTCACTTCCAATACATATCTAGCATATAGTTTTATCAAACTTTTGATGAGTGAGGTGTTTTATTTTGGCCAATATACCGTAAATTACAGAGTGCTTGATTTGGATTCAGAACATATTGTAATTCTGTGTAATCCAGCACCATCACTTTGGTTGTTGCTTCTGCACTGAAGATTGAACTCCACTATGGGCACCCATTTGTATCCAATACAGATTAATACAAATGAAAAAAATTTGAGCTGGTCATTTGAAATTTGAGCAGATCTTTCTTGAGAGGTGTCTTATCTTATTAAATAACATAACCAGAAGGTTCACATATGATTTTAGGATTTCTTTCAATCTAAGAACAGATCAGACCTTATCTCATGTCTGTGTATTCCAATGTCTTTAACGTGGGTTATAATAAATGTACAGAACAAATGTGTATTGACCAAAAAATACATCCTTTTTTGAGTAAATGCTCTTCTGATTATTGTTTTATTTTTGTCATAAAATGAGTCAAAACCATTATCTGTGTAATTGCACATGGAGTTTTCGAGCAGCAGTTAGGTTGCTAGACTTGTAATCAAAAGGCTGTGCCAAACTGTATGGACTCTAGTCTACAATTGTCTTCACTTTACTATGCAAGCTTCTATCAGTTGTACATTACTCTGGATATGAAGTAAATATGTAAAAATGTGAAACTTTAATTTGTCACTACATAATACTGATCATTCCTGAACTTTAGCAAACTTTTTATAGCTTTAGCATAGCTTGGCTTCTACCCGTTTGAAAAGACCATTCCTGATCAAGCTTCTTCAGACTGCAAACGGTCAACTTGTCACCCTGATTAATCTGCCAGATACTATATACTGATCACTGTAGCCTATAGGAGTTAGTTTGTTTTGTTATTTTGATATAGAATTTTCAGATTTATAATACTGCATACACATTTTTTTCATTTTTAATTTGTGTTCCAATAATGAGACTGAGAAATAATTATATATGCTCCTTATATTATTTCTGAAAATAATCATGCATGTAGTCTAATGGTGGCTTAATAGTTTTGCATACTACTGTACGTTACATTTCTGTAACATGGACTCAAACACCAACGTAATTTGTTGTTCTTCCAAATAGCCATCTTATTTGATTAAAGTTTACATTTGCTTACGTTATTGCAAAACATTCTAGAAGTGACTGTGTGGGTTATTACTCACATCCATCAGATTCTCCTCCATATAGTGAGCAAAGTACTTGAGGATAGTGACTTGACCCACACAGTTCTCAGGAACCTCTGTTGTGTACATCACAGCACACTGACCCATTTCAGCATGCTGCAAGACTGTCCTAGAAGACATAGGCAGAGATATGTATAATAAGAGTACTAGGTTTCACAACTAACTCCATTTTTTTCTTTTCCAAACCAGGGCTGTCAACATAAATGTGCTTATAATGAGTAAATATGGTATTATAATAGTGATCATTGTTATCTGTTTGACTGATTAAATATGTGAGGTGCCCATGCTTATGGGCTATGTACAAAAAGGTCCCTTAATCATGTTCCCTACATACCATAAAGAACAATATTAGTCTATAGCAAACCTCAGCACTATATATCATCCATAGTGAATTCCAGCTTTTAATATGGTGATTATTTAAGTGTGAGATAACAAAAATCTTTAGCACTGGCTGAGCTGCAGTTTTCCTGCGACTAGCATGAACCTGCTTTGACTGAATAAATTGGATGAGATGGGCTATATTTCTGCAGCATATTAGTGATATCCCAGAGCTTATTAGCAGGCTTTTGTTGTTAAACTTAACTTGTAATTGGGATTAGTATGAGGGATGGATTTCTGCATGTGCATATATTTACGTCTCATCTTAACTACATGTGAAGCAATTCATTTATTAATGTTGGTAAATTCACTCTCACTCTGGAAACGCTGCACGTTGCGTAACTGTCACGCCTGGGTTGACAGTCACAGTTAACATTCAGCACTTGACACAAGTGCTCATTACATCAAGTGGTTCGATATGGTGACTGAACAAGTCCAAGCACCTACGTTTTGTCAGCTAGGAGACTCATGTGCGTTCCGCTGTTGAACAGGACGCCCACTGTGTTGTCCGACAGCTGATAGCCAAAGCCGTATTTATTGGAATAATCCACCCACTTCGTCACCCACTGCAGGCTGCTGCATCCGTTAGCCTTGGATAGCTTGTCAGCTAAGGACAGGGGATTGTTAATTACACGGCTATGTAGTATGAATGGATTTCACTCAGGCAGCGTGTCAGTCTGAAGCACTCGTACCTGTGGGCATGTGCTCCAAGCAGCCTCGGATTACATTAGCGACGGCTTGTGCTACAGAGCCGGTCGTGCTGTCCTCCAAACCTACAAATCAAAAGGCAACGGGGATACACTCAGAACTGCTAATGGACTGCTGGGAGACAAGAAAATTGCTGGAACACGCGCGCTCGCACACACACAGGCGCACACGCACGTGCGCACACACGCACACCCATACACTCACAATCACTGCTGCTGCTGCAGCTCCCCAGGCTGCCTCTGACGATCGTGAGGATAGTGTCTCGGGCCTCAGGCTGTATGATGGTTGCCTGGGAAACAGGCTTTCCAACCGGTAGTGACGGAGTCCCTTTTTCCTAAAAAGGTAAAAGGAAAAGAACGGGGGCATGCGAAGATTACATTTTGTTCTTCGTCATTCCTCTGATATACTCTGTGTACCCAATAAGAGAGCTACCACGCTCACCTCTACTGACGGCGTAACAGGATGCTGGTTCATATTGGTCGTTCTGAGATCATGGCAAAGTTTGTAAATGTCGTCATCTTCTTTGGCTGTTTTATCTGTTACAGGCAAAAACAAAGATTTAAAATTAGCCACTTCAACTCGTTTTGGAGAATTCTGACAGGATTCCGTCAAGATTTTGTTTTAAATTATGTCTGAACAGGAGCAGAAGCTAATGGGTGCTGAAGGAATTAACATAATGTGTATAATGTATTTAACAAATCATACGGTATGAAAGGGGATTGCCAATTCATTTTTTAATCTGTCTTTTTTTTTTTTAATTATTGTAACAAATCAGTGCAGAGCCCATATTGATATTTTGCGTTGTGATTTATAGGCTTGTGGACCCAACAGTGCAACTGCATATTTTGAACACCAGAGGGTGCAATCACACATCATGCTGCCTTACACATAATACCCATGTTTGGACTACATTTCATATTTTAAATATTTCCATTTTTTTCAAGAAAAGTACACCTAGTTTTAAATTGTTAATTTTAGCATTGCGACAGTTGAACATTTGTGTATTTTTTGCGTATATTTTTTAACCTCTGTTTCTATTAATTGCATTGTTTGCATCAATTGAATTAAAGTGTGAGCAGAGTTGTAGCCCAGTAATTAAAGTACTGGATTATGCACCAGAAGGTCCAGGTTCAAATCCTACCTCTGCCAGGCTGCCACTGTTATCCACTACTGCTAAGATTGTCAGTTTGTATCAACTGTAAGTAACTCTGGATAAAGGCGTTTGCTAAACGACATAAATACTTGTTACAATTCTACCCGTTATTACAATAGACCTAGAACTTACTGAGATTCTCATAGTACTTGGCTTTGTCTCTTTTCCCGCCGAACAGGGCTGCTGCAGCTTTTCTGAAGAAGCTCTTTGCAGGGCTGGAGATGTGAAAGTCAGGAGCAGATAGACAGCAACTGGAAGGCAGAGTCTCTGGCATGAAACCCTGTTGGAGGGAAAAACAAACATTTAGGTATTAGTGCTAAACTACTGAGAAATGGGTATGACTAAAAGTAGTGCGGAGCCTAAACCTGACCTGCGAGAGAAACTCGTGCTGTGAGATGTGCTCGAGTTGTGGACGTTCTGCAGGGTCACGGGACAGCATGCTGGCAATGAGCTGTCTGGCAGCGAGAGATAGGGTGGAAGGCAGAGAGTAGCGAGCCTCTTTAATACAGCGATATGTCTCCTTGAGGTTGTTGGTCTCAAACGGTGGCTTTCCAAGGAGCAGAGTGTACCTGTGGAAACACAGAGGCTAGATTAACATCATGTACAGTTCCTTACTAATGGTCTCTTGAGTACTTTCACTGCACTATTGAAACTGGTACCTGGACTAATGGCTAAAAACGACCATAACAGTCAGAGTTGTGGAAGTACAACACATATTCTTCACAAATCTACCAAGAGTTGTGTACTCACATGACACAGCCCAGGGCCCAGACGTCTGACTCCCAGCCGTGGCCCTGTTTATTAAGCACCTCTGGAGACAGGTAGTTTGGTGTGCCACAGATCGTCTTTCTCCTGTTGCTTGCTGGTTCCAGTTTGGCGGCCAAGCCGAAATCTCCAACCTTCAGCTCCATTGAATCGTTAACAAACAGGTTTCCTAAAGAGCGAACATGAGAGGAAGGCTGAGTCCTGGCTTCCAGGTGCTCTGAAATCCTGGATGTTGTGCGACTGTAGTTCTGTCTACCTAGTTTGAGGTCACGATGCAGGATTTCTTGATCGTGCAGATACTTCAGAGCAGACACGGTCTGCTTGAGGTAGTACCTCACCTCCGGCTCGGTCAGCACTTTGCGTGCCTTTAGGATGTGTGCCAACGACTGAACAAAGGCAGAAAGGTACATTAGTAAAACGCTCCACATGCCAATCCATCCACCAAGGAGAGGAATTGTTCCCCCACTCAGACTCGACACAAAGGAACAAAAAGGGGGGAGCAAATTTTCTGACAGTGACTGGAGGGTGATCTTTAAGAGCAGACATGCAGGGGTATGACTCACTCTTCTGCTGCAGTACTCCAGCAGGATGTAAATGTTATCTGTGTCCTCGAAATGGTGGTAGAAACGAACGATGTGCTTATGATTCAGTCCTCTGTGCAGCTCAATCTCCCTGTTAATCTGACAACCAAAACATTATTTAGCTTTTCAATTTGTTTTGGTTTGACCAACAGTTTGCTAAGCCTTGGCTCACCTTCTCACGCTGCTGCGGTTTGGCCATGCGAGCATGAGGGATGATTTTTGCAGCGTACACCTTTCCTGCCGATAAATCCGTCAGCTCGTAACATTTAGCAAAGCCTCCCTGTGCACACAAATCGCAAAGGATTGAATGAATGGCATGCATATATACTCAGCCAGTCAGCTGCATTTCTATTAGCAGCACCACTTTACAAGAAGGTAAGTTATTTCATTGTTACAAAAAGTTATACATGTGGAAGCAGCTATACAGACAGAGTACAAGTGAAGATTTACACAGTATGTATTTACTTGGACGTAAAATGGAAACAAATGGCTACAAAGCTGAAAAACCTGTCCATATCCTTCAGCGTCCCCGTTTGACCGAACCCAGTTTCAGCCCTTACTCCGTGTACCCTAACCCTCACAGTCCCTCTCCAGAATACCCTAACACCAAATTGTATGCTCTAACACCAACCTCAATATGTCCCCACATTCCATCCTGTGTACCCCAGTACCGTTCCCACCGTCTCCAACATACCACAACACTTTTATACCCCTTGTGCCCCAAAACTATCACCACCCTCTCCAACATATCTCAACTCTGCCATACCCTGTTTACCCCTAGACTTATTCTACCATGTGTGCCCCAATACTATTTCTACCCTCTCCAACATACCTCAACACTCTCATACCCTGTTTACCCCAAGACCTTTCTACTATGTGCACCCCAATACTATTCGCACCCTCTCCAACATACCCCAACATTGTAATATCATGTGTAGCCAAATACTGTGTCCCCCTTATGTACTCCAGTTCGGTCACCCCATGTGACCCCAGCACTGTCATCCACATGTACCCCATGATTGTCCCCACATTGTGTATCACAATACCGTTACTGACCGTGACCCCAACACTGTCATACCCTGTATACCACAAGACTGTCTCCAGCCTGCATACTCCACTGCTGTTACCTGTGACCCCAACACTATAAACACCCCAACGCCGTTAACTCTGTGTACCCCAAGATTGACTCCACCCTGTGTGTGCTGTCTACACCATGGCCACAGTACCATCACCCCCATGTAACCCTAGCACTATCGTATCCTGTAAACCCCAAGACTGACTCCGCGCAAGACTATGTGTATGGCACTACTCTACCCTGTGACCCAACCCTGTCATATTCTGTAAACCCCAAGACTGTCTCCACCCTGTGACCCCAACACTATCATACTGCAATACTATCATACCCAGTGTACCCCAAGACAGCAGTCTTCACTATACCACAAAGCCATACTCTATGCCTCCACAACATCCTCATGCCTGCACAATCTCAATGCATACCCACACACTGTCCCCAGTTCACCCTGTTCCAGCATACTGCAGCACCATCCTGTATACCCAACACAGCTTCACCCTATCCATGTGTATACTGACATTATCTTCTGAGTCTATATATATATTCTGTCAATTGGCTGTATGCCTGTTGTGGCTCCAACCACCTGGCTCTCAGTGACTCATCTCACTGGCATTTACTATTAAATAATTATTTGTGAGTTTTAATGCTTGCACATTACACATGATGCTGCTCAAAGACATAGACCTGTTATGTTTATCTAGTTAATACACCACAAAAACTATATGAAATAAGTCAATTAGACAAACGTTGTACTTTTACAACTAATAGAAGTTCTCACTATTTAAACTTTATTTCAAACACAGTGATCAGTGACAGTGATCTCATTTAAAACATACTGGATGGACTAAGCTAGACTGACTTTCAAACAGAAACACCCTATCTCTAGTATTAATGCACATCTATCAGTAAATAATAGTTTTTAAGGATTTTGCATATTATAAATAAGGTTATCTTTGTTTGCAGACAGACTGGTTTTCCTAATACAACTTTTGCACAGATATACGACTTAAGACCCTTTCTGTTTGCAGTTCTCTACTATCTTTAAGCCACTGGCTCTTATTGAGCCATTTCATATCTTTCATTACTGATATTTACTGGTAAAAAATTCTGTCTTTAGAAATGTCCTGATTAACCAGATTAGATAAGAATTATAATATGTGTATAATAAGTATATAGTGTTTATTTGCAGTTTTCAACTAGCTTAACAGTACAATGCAAAATGAGTATTACAGTGCACAAAACATTTTTAATTGCAAGTTTAATAATTTTTTCCATGTTTTGCAGCTCTCCCATTCCATGCAAACTGCTGGCTGTAATGACATCACTTTACTGGTATTCACATTAACTATACTGCTCACAAAAAATAGGGGATATTTCATTAGTGTCATTATTTATGTCATTTTGGGGTATCCCCTAATTTTGGTGAGCAGTATATTATTTCATTTTTTTGTACATGCATATTACACAAAACGGTAACCAGTTGTACTACTTTAAAAAAAAGAATTCAGTTACTCAAACAAGTGCCTCAATCATATCTTTTGAACAACGACTTTAATTCGACTTTATGCTGTTTACTTCAACAGCAGGTTAACTAATGAACTCAAACAGCTTAAGAGTTTGATCATTAGTGCGCATGCAGAAGCAAACCAAAGCAGAACATTACGGCTGGCTGCAGTAAATGCGCACCTTTCCCAGCACTTTGCCTCGGCAGTAACATTTCCCGGTGAGCGGGTCGGTGATGATGCGGGAAGAATCGGTCCCGGTGCCGCTCTGCTCCTCTCTCCTCCTCGCTTTGTTCTGCTCGCACATCCTGTCCGTACTGGAAGCTGGGGGGTTAGAGAAAGTCCTCGGGCTCTCCATCACTGACACTGATTCTTGTCCCGGTGATGTTGCCGCTCGGTTTTATACCGTAAGCTCCGCCTCCTGTCTAGACTCCAATTCAGCCGGAGAAACTCACACGGCGTGAGGGGTGACCTCACCACGCATGCGCAAACTCATTGTCGTTCACAAAAAGGCGAACCAGTCAGTCAGAACAGTAAGCTACTGTATGCGACTCTATAGAGTACAACGAGTGCTCCGGCGTTTTAAATCCGGACTCGATCAAATAGTAAGATTTATGAAGCTACAGTCCTGACTCAAAACGTATGTTAGCCCACATATTCTCATGCAGCAGAGATAGTAGCTCAGTTGCTGAGCTAGACTAAATATTGACCAGAAGGATGAGCACTTTTGGTGCCTTGAGCAATGTCCTTAAGGATAATAGTGCGTTAACTGTCTCATTCATTCATTTTTATCTTAGCATAATCCAGGATCCAAGTCAGGATCCTGGGAAAGCCGGTGCATTGCCCATGGCACAGGGTGCAAGGCAGAAACAGCCCTAAACGATCTATCTACTAGTCTATCGTAGGGCGCAACACTCACCCCCCAAGTGCACCCCGTAACCTAACAAGCATGTCTTTGGAATATGGGGAATGTCGGATTCAAAACAGGCAGAGTGAAAACCAGGGGTGCTGGAACTGTGAGACAACCACTCTAACCGATGCACCACTGGGGCACCCTGGACTGTATCATGGTTTGAGATCCTTTGTAAAACACAGATTTTTTATGTTGAGTGGAGTTGTGGTGTGGTTTCGTCTGGGTAACCCGGTTTCCTGTTTTTATTGACATTCTAGGTCAACTGACATCTCTAAAGTGTGCTAGTGGGACAGTCTGTGAGTTTGTGTCTCTGTGTCTGCATGTACCATATAAATATATGTATTTATGATAGTTCTGGGCTTTCTTACATAGATGTCTCTGCTTTGGTCAAACCCCATCATCTCAAGAGACTTTAGCTTTGGATACTTTAAAATTCAATGTGTCATTGTTTTACTCCATAAGCTTGGTCATATATACCGGGTCATCATCTTTTTTGATTCTATTTAAGCTTTAGGAGATGGTGATGATTACCCAAAAGTCATTCTGCAACCCAAACCATGATGCTCCATCCACCATGCAACACTGCACAGAGCAGTTCCTTTTTTCCCTCCACTTACTGTGTTTTGCAGTTTGTCCAACCTTTTGAGATGTGCATCATTTTTAAAGAGTAGTGATTTCTTTCTGTGGCCACATGAAAAGGGGCATGAGGTATTTTACTGAAGGTCTTTTTCACATCATTCAGCAGTGCAAATTGTGGATGTATATATGTATCTGTGTGTGTGTGTGTGTGTGTGTGTGTGTACGTATGTATATTGTATGTATTTACATATACACAGCAGACCATATACACACACACTTAAACACTACACACTTACAGAAAACAGCATTTCATACTATGCAATATTTTCCCTTACCCCTGCACAATACAATCTTAAGAGTTCTTAATTTTTATTATTCATATTGTATATACTTTACAGTTTATTTGTCTGTTTTTTTGTACTGAGTGCCTTGCTATCCCTTGCTGCTGAAACATGGTGAATTTCCCCACTGTGGGACTAATAAAATATGATATTATCTTAGCTCATCTTATGAAACAGACCTCTGACCCATATCCGATGTTTTCAGTCCATATACAATTCAAATCCATCTTTACAAATGCAACTATGCCACTTTGGATTCTAACATCACATTTCCAATTAGCAATCAAGTCAAGTCTGAAATTATATTATTTAATAAGACATAATTTTGATTCATTCTTGCTTGTGAATTGATTACTAAACTGATTAGCGAGTTCAGTCCCCAGTGACCATGTGTCAGCAGCACTTAATTCCATCAGTTGTTCAGTGTGCGTCAATAAACAAGAATGATTACCTCAGATTTGAATGGTTGAACACCGAATCGACTCGGACACTGGTTTAATTTAAGGGTTTTAGATGAATGGAATCACGAGTCAGAGCGCCACCCAGTGGTGAATCTGATATAAAGCCGTCTGATTTACCTGTAGATCTGTGTATGAATGAATACCAGCTACTTTATTAAGTGTACCTTGCTAATACTAGTTGGGACCCCATTTTGCCATCAGAATTGCATTAATTCCTCAAAGGTGCTAGAAACATTCCTCATAGATTTTGGTCCACACTGGCATGATGTCACGCGGTTGCTGCAGATTTCAAGGCATTTTCGCCAAGACAGCTGCCGCTTACTGAATTTGAGCATTTTCTCTTTTTGGAACCATTCTCTGTAAGCCCTAGACCAGCCCGTCTAGCACCAGCAAAACTGCCAAAAATCCAACTAAAATCACTTCAGTCACCTTTCTTCCATGTATACCAGCCCATTTGCATTGAGTTTCTACATATAAATAGAGGAAGTTTATTTATGGAATTTCATATTGAAATACAGCCTAATTTTGTGACCAGTAAATGTGATTCCAAATGTACCTTAAGAAGCAGCTGAACAGATGTACCTAATGAAGTGTCCGGTGAGTGTATATACAAGAAAGAATATGACTCAAAAGCAGAACCAGTGTCTATCTAAATTACTATATATACATTTATTACAAAATCAAAGCATGATGGTGCAAAGCTACAGTGGTTCATACAGGGTCATTACTCACCTGCAGTTACAGTCTCTGTGGTGTTTGGCATGTTTCCTATGAATACTCTCGTTTCATTTCATATCCTCATACTTTGGTGTGTCAAACGTTCCCAAGTTGCCATGGTGATGTGTGATGATACATTGAAGCCTTTTACATCTAGTAATAATTGTAATTATGAATCTGTGTAAAGAAGGGGTTGGAAGCAGCAGATGGCCCATGCAAAGAGGAAAGCGCAGACATGGTGAGCTGTGATGTCTCTCGTCTGTCAGTTATCCAGTCAGTTATACAGTAAATGTCTGATTCACAATAATTAGATAATAACTTATCTGATAGTCAATTTATCCTGAATATCATGACAACCCCATACATTCTGGAGCTTACTTTAACAAACTTTGTGGACTTCAAGTCATATTCAGGCTTGATACGTGATGCACAAGCAAAGTCTTGTACAGGCGTGGCCCACAGTTGATCAATTCTGATGCAATAAAAAGCCTCAACATGCAGAAAGACTAAGAAAGGGCTGTGCATTTGCTGTTCAGTCTGTTTGCTTTGAAATTTATAAGAAAAATTTAAAAAGTCTTTGAAGTCCGGACATTGCGGCAAAAGAACAAAAAAAGTTTCAGGTTCGTCATACCATCTGTTTTTCTGTAAGATTACATTACTGTATTTTTGTAATTATTGGAAATGAACATAAATACAGATTTTTTTTGTGACACTGTGTAAACGGTAGCTTTCTGGTCTGGTTTTCAGCGGTCTCCGATAATCAGCATTTACAAATCGTTTGCACCCAGTTGTTTTTTTTTGTGTGAAAACACCCTTTAGAAGCTCAGTGGACAAAAAATAGTCACATTGTGTGCTTGAGGTGGTAGTCTGGGGGTAGGTGTTATTCGCGGATGATTGGGCTATAAATACCTGCGTAGTGTGTGATGGGATTTATAGATTGAGAAGAGGTGGTACAGTGCAGTGACTGTCTTGTTGGATGTGTTGAAAATGGGACGCAAAGCAGATGTTCATGAGTGGCAAAAAAAAAAATGAGTGAATGCATCTGGTTGTGCCAAAGGCCATAGTGTGAAGGAAGCAGCTGAATTTGCAGGTGTACAGAATCATACGGTCATACGGCAATGGCAAAAATCCCTAATTCATAACATTCATTTACCTGTATTCCAGGATGACAATTCTTGAGTTCACAGGGTTGCAAATGAGACTGACTGGCATGATGAACATACAGGAGCAGTTACAGATCTGGACTGGCCTGCAAAATCCCTGGACGTGAATCTTTTTAGAAAATCTATGGCAGTGGCTGAAAATTGATGTTGCGTACATTTAGAAACTTGTCCAGTCCATTGTAATATTGAATTGTTGCCGTTATTTGTGCTCGTGGAAGTGTTCCATGCTATTAGCTACTGTTCAGTCACATGTAACTAATTTTTGTCCGTTGAGCGTATGTATATTACAGTAGCCTAAAAACACTATGTGATTATTGCCATGACTGGTCAGTCTTTTGGTTTAGAGGACGTAATGCGGATGTTAAACAACACACACCTGTACAACACTTAGTAGACACCCTTATACAAAGTGATTTACAATTGGTTCAGTCTTATAAGCTGCAATACAAACAACCAATGGTTAAGAGTCTTACTCAAGCTGCCAAACGGTGGGGCTTGCTTGTATTGGGGTTTGAACCCTCAACCTAGTCATTGGTCCAGTACATTAACCACTGAGTCACCATCATACCATTTGTACATTATGTGCCAAAAACACGACAACATTTGCAGTGAATGAACAACCTGACCTCTTATCTGGGCTATTTTTTTCCTGGCTGGCTCGCTACTATTGATGGATTTGTAATTTGTGCATTTGCACAGCCAGGTCACATCTCAGTTACACCACACAGACCATTTCCACAGTGTGGCCTTGATTCCGTTTTACAGATTTAATAACTTCTGCTTAATCAAAAGCCCTTTTGTTTATTTTAGGTATGACTCATCCATCACTCATTTGGCAGTGAAAATAACGGGGAAAGAACAGTTTTTCACGCAACAGTGCAAATCTTAAAGGCACAATCTGTATAAGTGCTTAATGTGGTTTATATTGTCAGCTATACTGTAAGTTGCAAGTACTGTATTTCAGCTCTAATTGATACTCATGTTGTAAGTTTGTGCACTTTGGCCATGTCATATGCCCAGGCCTGGTCCAGTCCTTGGCCTTCCGATGCTGTTGCCTGCCAGTGAGGGAAAGGGAAACGACAAGCAATCACCCTGGCATCATTTTCCAACTCTTTCTGCAGCTTCCTGCCCAGCACCTCCATCTAGTGAGAATCAGAATTAATGCAATCAATGTCAAACAATAAAATGTGATCACAATAATTATAAGTATTTGATTTTTCCCATCTACAAACAATGAAGAGGTCTGTAATTTTTTTTACTTCAACTGCGAGAGACATTATCTAAATTTGCTTTTACTTTCTCCACTAAAATGAAAGTTATGTATTTGATCACCTACCAATCAGCAAGGATTCTGGCTCTCACAGAGCTGGTAGTTTTTCTTTAAGAAGCCCTCCTATTCTGCACTAAGCCCACTATAAATTAGACCGGTTTGAACCAAAGATCTGTCTAAGGACACCAGAGACAAAATTGTTAACCCGCACAAGACTGGGATGGGCTACAGCACAACCGACAAGCAGTTGGTGAGAAAGCAAGAACTGTTGGTGCAATAATTAGAAAATGGAACAATAAAAGTGAGGGCTGCATGCAAGATCTGTAAGGATGATTATGAGAAAGGCCCAGAACTACACGGGAGGACCTGCTCAATGACTTGAAGATAGCTGGGAACACAGTCTCAATGATGACTGTTAGACCGTCATGGATTAAAATCCCGCAAGGTCCCCCTGCTAACCCAGGCCTGTCTGAAGCTCACCGGTGACCATCTGGATGATCCAGAGGAGGTATGAGAGAAGATCATATGGTCAGATGAGACCAAAATATAGCTCTTTGGTATGAACTCCACTCGTCGTGTTTGGAGGAAGAAGAAGGATGAGTACAACCTCAAGAACACCGTACCAACCGTGAAGCATGGGGGTGGAAACATGGGGGTGCTTTTCTGCAAAGGGGACAGGACGACTGCACCGTTTTAAAGGGAGGATGGATGGTGTCATTTATCGTGAGATTTTGGCTACCAATGTTGGCCAGCATCAGCCCTGAAACCTGAAAGATTTGGAGAAGATCTGTATGGAGGAGTGGGCCAAAATTTCTGCTGCAGTGTGGACAAGCTTGGTCAAGAACTACAGGAAACATCAGACCACTGTGATACTTATTTTATGCAATAAAATGCAAATTAATTATTTACAAATCTGGATTCTTAATTTAGATTCTGTATCTCACAGTTGAAGTGTAATTTCTAATTTTTAAGTTATATAATTGGCAGTGTATCAAATACTATTTTCCTCACTGT
>JAUZST010096880.1:0-18863 GCA_034779995.1 Parotocinclus haroldoi
TATATATAACAATAAGCTATTGTAATACATTTATTTTAATTAAAAGGTACCTATCTGTGTGTAATCTAATTTTAAAACACCCCGACAACTTGTTTTCTTTGATGGCACATTAGCTCATCATACACCAGGAGCGCTCGCGAGGTTTAGAAATGGTGAAAAAAATCAAACTGACAGCATGCTGTGTTCCCTTAACTGATGTTTTACAAATTAAGCACTGCAGTGCAGATTACTGAATTGTAATCTTTTCTAAAGTACTTCCAGAATACCAAAGTGATTGGCACAGTGTTTTTACGGAGAGCAGCTTTATTTACTGTCTTCCTGCATACTTGGATAACTGCATACTGTTACTTTCTCCTTTGGACTATATCGACTATCGACTATAATGTCTCACTGTTACTAGAGGATGTAATAGTCGACTAATTTATGCAAACCCTATATTAGCTAGCATACTTGCTAACTAAAAGCTTATCAGATAAGCGTTTTTCCAAGCGTGCATTACCTCTTTCCTTTAAACACAGTATTCCGTTTCAATTTTTAGAGTGAATGCTATCCTGCTGATCTGCTCAAAACTGACAGTCGAGGGTTCTTGCGTACAATGCAATCTCTAACTAGTACCAAGACTGAACTGAAATTCTTTTCTGAAGACTTGATCATCAACGTGGACTAAACACTCCATAACTGACACAAATCTATATGTGCAGAGGCTTAAGAATCAACATCCTAGGTATCTCTGTTACTGTAACCAGATACTAAATACTATACACTGTATATTTTCCTTTTTAAAATCCTGTTCCAGAAGATGTCATTCATGGTATTTCATTTTATTTTCTCTATCACCTATCCCTAGTGCATATCTCTCACTTTTTGAGCTACGCTAGGTTAGAGCTGCCTGCCGCTGACAGCATTAAGGCTAAGCCATTTTAGATGAAATGAAAAAGCAGAGGAATGGGAACCTGCTGAGAGGGCTACTTTAAAATAAGTGTGTCTTTAGAGCAGAGCACACATCCGCCTCAGTGCTTCACATTTACATATTAATCACACATACCAGTGCTGCTACTGTTAATATGCAGTTTAGAGCTTTGCACACTTCTAGAGTGGATAAACTTTAGCTTATCACAAAACCAGCAGCCTCCTACTCAAGAATTGTTATATGTGATAACGTGCAATCTGTATGATTTCATGAAGGGAGTGTTTCATTTGGTCTGTACAGTGAGGGGAAGCTTTAAAAACAATTCAAAGCCCTCTTAGCTCCCCTACACTATGGTTTAGCCTGACTGGTGTTGGACCATCCAGCACTGTCAGGTTCTGGTCACCATGGTGACTGTCGGCCCACCTGAGCTGTCAGCAGTTTCATTGCATTGCAGGAAAGCAGAGTAGAGTATGGCAGGATTAGTGTACATGCACTTGGCAAAAAGCACTTGTATATTAAATGTGACAAATAGTGTGCACATAAATTAGATATAGGAAGTGGGTGGAGATAAGGTGAGTGTAAGAGCTAGGAGTTGCCTCTCTGTCTGCCTCTTTCTTTCTCCTCCTCTCTCTCACAAACATACCCTTGCTCAATGTGTCTCTCCTGATAGAGGTACTTACATGCTATCTGACCTCAGTAATGTGGTGTTGATTACAGCTGTCCCAACTACTGAAGCTTACGGACATCACTGTCATTCTTTTTATTTGGAAAGGGTAAATCTTTAGTAACTTCTTTATCTTTATCAGGATTGTGGTGAACAAAAACTCAGTCAGCAACAATAAGTGCTAGACAAGAATACATTCTGGTGAGGGCAAGAATCCATTGCATGGCATTGCACTCTAACTTATTCACTCATTCACAGTCACTCAGCCCTGGGGTAATTCTGAAAAGCTATTCCATCTTCTGGCATGTTTGTGGAGGACTGGACGTAACCGTAGTAAGGCAACCCATGCGGGCACATGGAGAAAATTCAAAATTCAACACAGTCAGTAACCTGAAGTGGGAGGTAAATTAAGTTTTTAAATTCCAGTTACTATACAACTTTTCAAAATGATGATTAAACAGAATTATGCAAATCAAAAAGTTTTATTTTATCCCCACTCTACTCTCCATTCCTACCTAGGCTGACATCATCAATAAATACACTGGAGAGAACATGATATAAGGGTGAGCATGTTCTCTGAGACAGAGTTGAGATCACTGTCTCTCCCGTGATCTCTAATGCGTTAATCAGAACTCCCTCCTCCCTCTCTCTCTCTCGCTCTCTCTCACACACACACATACACACACACACACATACACATCCCTCAACTGTAGAAACATATTAACAACTTAAAAAAGTGTTTGAATGAGGTCAGTAGAATGAGATTAAATTTTGGCTTGAATGAGGTCACTCCTCTTTTAAACATTCCACATAAGGATAACACTATCAGATATTTTGGGAATGGGAAATGATGCCAAGAGCAGAGAATAAGACTAGTTACTGGCATCACAGCTATCAACATGACCAACTTTATTCTTTCAACATTCATTAATTCCATATTAGTTAAGCTTATTAGCTATAGCAATAGTAGTAATAGCACACATGAGTATTGCAAATGTATAGACATAAAAACATAGGTGCAGAAATGTCATGGAGAAGCATACTTAACTTTTACAAATTATTACATCTTTCCCTTTTTTATCTTCATAAACAGGGGGTACTTCTTGTGTTTGTGTGAGTTTACTCTGGGTACTTTGCGTTCCTCTCACATTCCAAAGATGTTTAATTTCTGACCACTCTAAAATGCCACAGTGGGAGTGTTTTTTGACAAGTACTCATAAACTTGTTCGTGCCACGGACAGCTAGTGATGTTAATATGATATTAAATAAATAAATATTAAAAGGACAAAAAGAAAACACTTAGTTGCAAAAGGAGATGAACACTTGCAAATAAACTATTGCAAAAACATGCAAGATGTAGACTGTATGCAGCTTACTTTTGTATGTGTGTTGACTTTAAAAATGCTGTAGAATTCCTTTAATCCTGAGAGAGAGAAATGTGATGAGCTGGACCGTGCTCATTGAAAATACAGTGTGGTTACTGGCACATTGTGATGTTCAGATGAGGTCATTAGGCCCCATACTACACAGCAGCAGCAGCAGTAGTAGTCTGTCATTCTCCACTTATGTTTGAAAACCTAGTTATATACACTAACAGTTCAGTTGTGCTGCAGTGTTTGTCCATGCTTGCTTTTCTTATCTCAGGCTAGGAGCAGACAGGGACAGAGAGAAAGAGGAGAGAGTGAGATTGTGAAAAAGCAGAACACTGAGTGGGAATTTAATAAATTAAATCTAATCTAGGCGCTGGGCTGGTCTCCTAGCAACGCGAAGAGCTCAGTCGGCTGTGAGGAGAACTTCCCCGGCCTGATGTTGAGACGACCCAGTGCTCTGGTCCTCCTCCGTTGACCCTATTGCCATCACATTGCATAATCTAGCATTGCTCCACTGTTACGATTCCTGATCGCAGATCAAATAGAATTCGTTTCAATAGCTGATTGTGACATGTTTTCTGAGGACTCGTTAAACAAAGGAAGGCTAAAGCTGCATTGATGTCGAGGCTATAGTTCTTATTTCATACATAAACAAAGCTACGGCAAATTCAGCTTTGCATACATCTCACACTCAAGGCATATACAATAGATTCATAATTCACTACCTACACAAACCCACCCACATGGTTTCATGTCGAAGATGGCAGTGTACATTCTGGTTGAGAGGGGTCTAGGAGACACTCTGTCTCACAGTCCTCATTCTGTTCACATGACCGTCTGACAAAATTCCCAACACAATGCAGCTTCTGTTCTGACACGGGAGTGCTCAAATCCAAACACGAGCCCATTCCAAATATTTATATTGCACATTTATATTGAACCTATGCATTTTGTGAGAACGTATATCATATTATATATTATCACGTAGTGCCGTTGCACTGCCAGAGATTCACACATTAGCCATCATCTCTCTTGAGCAACTGTCTCAATTCTGAGCACTCCCATAATTAAAATGGGTGCTGCATGTTGACTCACTTATAATGAAAATAGAAGGGAATTGTTAGAGGAATTATTAAACATTGTTGAATCATAAGTGATAACAACAGACTAATTGACTTTGGATTAACCAGCACATTAGTGACATTTGCATTGCATTCAAAGCTGAACCATTCTCTAGCATGTAGTGGTGTAGTTTTACATTAGACTAACATATATGGCAATAGAATTGTCTTAAGCCTTGCAATATTCTGAAATAAACAATTTTGGTCCTTTTCTAGTACCTGGTTGGACCCACTTTTGCATTCAAAACTTTCAAACAAGGCCATGGTCCATATTGACATGATGGTGCTGCATATTTTGTTGGCTGCACATGCATGATGTGAAACTCCCATTCCACCAAATCCCAAATTGCTTTTTTGAATTGAGATCTGATGAGTGTGCACTATGTGTCAATTTCATGTTCAACAAACCAGTTGGACCTGACCTAACCTAATTTGATCTTTGTGACATGGTACATTATGCTGCAAGAAGTAGCTAACAGAAGATGGTACACTGTGGTCATAAAGGTATGGACAGCAACAGTCCTTAGGTAGGCAATGGTGTTTAAACAATGCTCAGTTGGTATTCATTGGAAATAAGTGGGCCAAAATATCCCTCACACCATTACACCATCACCAACCTGCACCACTGATACAAAACAAGATGGAGTCATTCATTTCAAACTATGGCACTACCCTCATTATGTTGCAGACTTATAACATCAATGTTAACACAATCTTCTTTTGTTCAATTTTGGTGAGCCCATGCTAAATGTAGCCTCAATTAACCTGCTCATTTGCTTCAAGAATCTATGTGTTGTGCATCCAGAGATGATCTTCTGCATACCTCAGTTGTAACGAGTGGTTATTTTAATTACTGTTGCTGTCAGCTCAACCAGTCTGAACATTCTCTGGTATCTGGCATCAACAAGACATTTTTATACAGAACTGCCCCTCATTTGACATTTTCTTACTTTTGGACCATTTTCTGTAATCCCTGGAGATGGCTGTACATGAAAATTTCATGAAATGATTTCTGAAATCATCTTGTTTAAAACCAACAACCATGCCACATTTAAAGTAACATTTCTTCTCCTTTCTAATGTTTGGTTCTGACTTGTATTCAAACAAGTTCACACCCAGGGCCTGCCATGTGATTGATTAGATATTTGCATTATTGAGCACTAATAAAGTGGCAGGTAAGTGTATTATAGAAGCTTTAGCTAGACATGGCCAAAATTACTTAAATATGGAAAAATTGCTGTAACTGCAACCACAATCTGGGTTCAGGTACATGCAGGAAAATAACTGTACACATTAGTGTTTTAACCATACATTCTACAGTAAACTATAAATACATAGCTCAATTTGAGTGATTATAAGCTAACATGCTGAGTTCATGGACAATAAAGTTGCTCTTGGCGTAAGCTCTGGGTCACTATTACACACGAAATATGTAAGCCTGCCCTCTTGTGGCTATATAGAGTGACTCTACATTCTAGTTAAATATCACACCGATAATATTATCTAAATCTAACTTTTAAAATCTAAATCTTACATTTGAGCAGATGTAAGACGTCTGCCACATGAACTAGAATGTTGACTAAAATGTTGACACTGATGGTCAACCAGCTTAAAAAATTGTGTCAAGATCAAAAATTCAAAACCAGCACCAAGCAACACTAGTGACTGCAAAATATTCGCTAACCCCTTAATAGAAATAGTAATTGACACGCCTATGAATTAATCAAAACAATATAGGTGATGCAATTTAATATATGACTACAATTAAACTGGAATTGTTTCCTTTTTCGCTGGATGTAAACTGACACAGAGGCCTGAATGCCCTTTTCATCCACAAACAACCCTGCTGAAAAAACATGCATTGACCAGCATCAGATCCATGCTGGTTTAAGCTGGTGGATCAGCATAACCTTTCTGGAAAAGCTGGTTTCCCAGTATGATATTGCTGGTTTTGTTGTTCAACCAGCATGTGCTATTCACTAGCATATCCAGAAAAGACCAGCATGTGCTGGTGACCAGCATCCCCAGCAAAAGCACAACAAACTGGTCACCACAAAGTCCAGCATCATCCTGGTCTGTTTTTTGTTTTTTTTATTTCAGTGTGGAATGGAGAGACCGACAAGGACACAAATAAATAAAAATGGGTTAACCTTCATAAATGACAGGATGATAGCATTTAAGCATCACTCTCTGGTGCAAAGCAGCCCACTTTGAAAATGTGTTCAATGATAACAATTGGGGTAAGAAGAAAAATGTGTTTTTACTGCTTCCTTAAGGAGAGGGTTGACTATGCTTGTGGCACTTGATAAGCCGACTCTGGGAGAGTCAGGGATGTCTTATGGAACTTAAAATGTAGCTTGATTACAGTTTTATTTGTAAGATATGCTGGTGTGAACAGCAAATGACTGTACAAGCAGTCACTGTCACACAGTATCACAGCTAGCATTTGCTTGCCACAGCATTTAACATTGAACTGAGACTAGCGTGGGTATTTAAATATGGATATAAACTATGAACTCTGATGTGGCTTTATTCAGCTGGAAAAGAAATACACAGATGACTCAAGAAACAGAACAGAAAACTCAAGTTGGATTCATATTTATTTGGAATTGCACACACTAAATAAGAATTATACATTCACACTTGCATTTAATAAATTTAATAAAGTCTATTTTATTGTAAACACATACGCATAATATACAACCATTGGCATTTTAGCACGTCAGTTACCTCAGTTAAAGTGCAAACCTTTATAATGGTAGCAATTACATTGCTTCTGAGGTAGAACAGGATAAATGCTACATGTCTGAACTGCTGCTTTTTATTTTATACAGCACTGTAATTCTTTCGATATTATTTTGAACAGCATTATTTCAATTTGGGTACGTAAGAGTGAATTTAAAACAATGCTTCCTTTGAGTACAATTCAATAATGGTAATTTTGTTACCAGAATGAATACACACAGGCAAAAACAATTTGTTAGTTAATTTAAAATAATAGATTAGATCATTTCAAAATGTTCGATAATTTAAAAGCATTTTATATGATTTGTAGCTGAGGTAACTCCCTCAGCTTGATCTGGAAAGCTAATAGCATCTCATCAACAGCATCATATTTAACACCACTTACACCCTACAAATATCCTCATTTTATCGCAACTACACAACTTGACATTTAGCAAAGTATAAATCCCAGAGACTATGTACTGTACCTATTATTTACACACAACTTATAGTCAGCTTTACAGTTATTGGCACCCTTTCAAAATGTTTAAAAAGGTTCATAAAATGTCTTCTCCTATACTGCTTGAGGATTGTGTAAAACAGTGAAAGGAATACACAGTATCTCTTGAATTCCTCCAGATTTATAGCCCGACTTCAGAGGATTTGTCGACTTTTTAGCTGGAAACAGGAAAATTCACTTTCAATTTAAAATAACACATGCATGGGTGTTCAAGACACAGAGGAAGATATATCTTTTGTTCTTAAAAGATTAGTTGATATTTGGTCATGTGCCACACCTTCTGCAATTCATCACCAGCCTGGAAACAAGTGGTTTTTTTTTTAAACTCTTAAATAGAACCAGCAATAGTTAGAGATCTACAATCTGCAGTCTGGACAGTTCCTATGGTAAATGAGTATGAAAATGTTCTCAGAATTTTTTAAATTTTTTTTAAGTATTCGTCATCTTTAGCATGTGATATTGCCAGAAAGCAACATGCCTATATTTAGGCAATTAGCAAACACTCTTATCCAGAACGATTTACAACTGATACAATCTTAGCGATTACTATTTAAGCAAGTGTGGGTTAAAGGTCTTGTTCAAGGACCCAACAGTTTCAGCTTAGTGGAGGTGGAATTTGAACCCTTGACCTTTTTGGTCCATAGTCCTGTACCTTATCTGCTGGTCTATCAGTTTGATTCAGAATGGTTAATACAGTTGTGTGTACTCATGGATCATAATTTCAGCTGCTTGGTGATGGTACAAAGATGATGGTTTGATGATGTGTTGAGAACTAAAACTGTAAATGCACCTTATTACCATTAAGTATGGAGGTGGGGGGACATGCTGTAGGGAAACGTTAATTAATGCGTTGAAGTGCGTTAAAAATATTGCTAAAAAGCTTGCTTCTCAGAACTGAAAAGCCGTTTTAAAAGAGTAACTATTAGTTATCTATCTTTAGATATTAATTAGTTATTATTATATCAATTTGTTTAATTTATCTTTCCTGACCAATTATCAAATAATTGCTGTTGAGATCATTAAAAGCTTAATTTATAGCATATTTTGGGTTTGAACCTTTTTTTGCCCAGGAGTGTATACCACTAAGCTACTAATGCATTTACCTAAACCATAAACCTTTATTGGAAGTAAGCTGATTTTAACTCAAAAACTTATTTAATCGTTTTTTTTTCCTCAGCTTTACCAAGATAGCCAATAATAATTGGATCTTACTGTATACTGTATACCCGTTAGCGATATCACTATTACAACATGAAAATACCGGTCGTCTAAAATTTTAATTCCCATTAGCACCAGTACTGCAATATGCACAATGTTGTGCCCAGTAAAGGACATTTTGAGATGAAAGATGTACAAGTTAACACCAAGCCATCCATCCATCATAACATCCATCTCTACATAAACCCGTAATGAGAACAGACTAGCAGAAAGTTAAAAAGACAATCAGTCCTCATTTAAAGTCTTCAGCTGACTGTCTCACACACCCGGAGAACCAATTGGTTGAAGTCTTCTGGCTGGTCAGCATAGACATAGTGTCCTGCTCCTCGTATGACCTAGAGAATACACATGCACAAAAACCCAAACACAGCATGACTGACTATTAATATGCAGGGATACTCTGACATTCTATATTCCTGCACAAATAGGAGCTAAAATCCCAAAACAAAATTATACTTTGCCATTTATGTATTAAAGAATATTATCCAATGTTACATATGTACGAGTAGCAAAAGTGTGTACGAACCTTTGAACTTCTGCTTTTCATAAATTAAGGGTTTACTAACAAATATCCTTATGCTATCAATTGACCAGTTGGTTCCAAAGGACAGTTTGTTCCCAACTTTTTTTATTCATCATTACTAAGGGTGACCACAACTCTGAGGTGACTCTAAACATGTTAATGATGTTTTTAATCGTACTTAAGACAGATTCAACAACTACTGCACGTACAAATACTGCAACGGTTGCAGCTGTAACCAATTTTAATGTTTTATTCTGTTTGTCTGCAGAAATAATTCATAATTCATAATGATGGACAGGATAAGTGATTTCTATATTTAAAGCCAGAACCTCCAAGTAAAGTCTCAGCAATCTCAGTAAAGCTCAGTGTGAGCAGGTTAAGGTGAAAGTAGATTACAGAACTCACAATGATCTCCACATGGGAGTTTGGCCTCATTTCTTTGATTGAATTGCCGGAGTGGCCGTCTATGCTGGATCGCGACCCATAGATCACGCTAATAGGGATGTCACTGTGAATTAGGCCAACGCGCTGCAGCATAGGTCGTTTGGCCCAGCCATATGGAATGGTCATGTTTTTGAAGGCTGTTTCACCACTACAAATTAAAAGACAAATATTATTTCAAACACTGTTCTTTTACGAGCAATAATATTCTGTTTTCAAAAATTAGACGATATTTGAAAAAATCCCCTGATTAAATATCCCCTCATTTTTGTGAGCAGTGTAAATCTTGCATTAATGGCAGATGAAACCCATAGGACGGGTTTATTAGTTAGAAGATAACCACAGGTGGACAGTTTACAATGCAGGACAGCAAAAGAGAACAGGGAAGAAATGTAATGCACCTTGGGCTTTGGACATTAAGATGGTAGATGTAATCTGCAGCTGTGTTGTCATTAAACATGGTGGCATATTTCTGTTTGAAATCCGGTCTCAGAGTCTGCACCAGAACAGGACCTAAACAGCATCAAAACATACCAAAGCATACTATTAAGCAAAAGTGCAACTCTAAAAGCTGTAACACAGCTGACTTTAATGAGGTAAAATCATTTTAATCCTTGAGGAGCAATGGCCAGACTGTTAACCAGATATTAGCACTGGAGTGGTCATAAAAACCACCATTTGTGCACAAAGTATGTAAGAAGACAAGATTCAAGAAGTCATTAGGTCAAATAAATGATACGTGATATAATATACTGCTCATACAATCAGGAAAACGAAATATCCCCTAATATTTGTGAGCCGTGTAGTTAACTATCATTTTTTACTACACACTCATTGAAAAATAACTCACTAAGAAGTAGCTGTCAATCAAATAAAAATGCGTGTGTGAATGTAATTATGATATATGTACATGATTTTAAACGGGTGATAAGATAAGATAATATTTTATCATACCACAAAGGGAAATTTGTTGTGTTACGGCAACAGATAAACAAAAGTATGATATAAAATATATCTATGGTATATAATAATATACCCAATATACAAATGTCGACTTGTCAGCAAGTGATTATAACCATGATGTGATACAAAAATGGCAGAGTCTTTGAGGAACAAAGGTGGGCAGAGGATTTTCAGTGATCAACAAATGTGTAAGAAATTTAATGACTGAAAGGGATTTACATATTTCAGACCTAACTTTTTTTCTTGCTGATAAATGCATGGACGGCCCTGGAAAAGTTTACCTTGAAGGACTTAAAGCTGCTTACAAATTTTTGATGTACTTTTCTGCATTAATGCTGAATTAATCACAGACCTAAAGATGACCTTTGCAAAGGGCATTGACACAACCCCATACCATGAAAGATGGTCATTTTTGTCTTTGGACTGGATCACACAGCCTGCATCTGGAATCCTAATTCACCTGACCACAATATACGTTTCCACATATATCCACTGTGTGATGGTCCATCCTAGATGCCTCTCTCAATGACACTTCTGGACACTGTAAACATGAGGATTTTTTTGCACAGTAAAGTTTTGTTTGGCATTTGTAAATGTAACTCTGTATTGTAGTGCTTGATAAAGATTTGCCAAAGTAATTCCTTGCCCATGTGGTTATATCACCTACTGGTGAATGATGGTTCTTGATGCAGTACCCACAGAGGGATTGCACATCATGGATCTTCAGTTTAGGCTTGTACCCTTGCCCTTCAGACAATTCAATTTTTCCAGATTTTTAAAATTATTTAATTATATTATGCACTGTCGAGAGAGAAATATGTAAATCCTGTCCAATATTTGAGTTTTAGAATATTTATTTTGTTTTTAAACATTTCAATAATTTTCTCACATATTTGGTGACAAACTGGAGATCATCTGGCCGTCTTTGCACCTCAGAGACGCAGCCTTTAGTGGATGCTGATTTTGCACCAAATCAGGATTATAATCACCTGTTAACATCAGCTGTGTAAAATCACATCGTTATTTTGTTTTCTTTTTCATTACTAGCGCAATGTGATGCAGGACTGATTCTGATTTGGAGTTATAAATTACATACAATTTAGTTTACCATACTAGACTTTCATACACAGCACTGTTAACAGAAAGCCATGAGAGACTATAAGGATTAATATATGGAACAGTTATGCTTTTTTAAATCACATCTTAATGCTGTTTTTTGTTGTGTTTGGACTGATTCCGTTTCATACTGACATCAATATGCTGAAGTACCGATAGCACTATACTGATTCTACCCACTCACTGAGCACTTTACATGGAACACCTGCATTAATTCAAGTATCTAATCAGTCAGTTATGTGGTAGCAATTTAATGCATATAATCAAGCAGACTGCAGTGGGCCAGCAGATTCAGGTAATGCTCCCATGAGCCATTAGAACAGGGGAAAACTGTGATCTTAGTGGTTTTGACCCTGGCATGATTGTTAGTGACTAACAGACAGGTATTTTTCAAGAGAATACTACAGACAAGGAAGTAAGATTTATTAAAAGGCACTTCATAAGATTTGTGGTATGAAAGTCCACCTAAAAATCTGCGTAAATTGTGTGATGTAATCATGTCAAAATACACAAACTTAAATGTTTCCAGCCTTGCGTAAAACTGAGATTCCTCTGATTGCTCTGAAAGCAAAGGGAGCATCTCCCCTCCCCAGTATTAGTATAATAAATACTAGTACAGTGGTACTTAGTATATGATAAGTAATGTTAAGTAGGTTAAAGTTTAAAGTACTTAAATTAAACTACAGCTGGTCATAATCATTAACACAAAGCTTATTTTATACTAACATGTTGAAAAGTTTAGGTAATTTAGTAAATAATGGATTGAAAGTGAAAAGTAACATTTACTCTACTGGTGAACTCGGCACGAGCACAGCTGCTATGCTAACTACAGCCTGTGTTCTGGAGGATTCAGGATTCCTTTTTGGACCCATGAAGACTTATTTGCACTAAGAATACAATATTATAGATATAAAAATAAGAAGAAAGGGCTATTGTGAATCTGAATCACTGAATCACAGTTTACTGAATCATAAATCATCATCAAGTTTCGTCAAAATTCTTCTGGTCAAAATCCATCTAGAGCACAAATTTGACCAGTTTCAAGGTGATGAACCGAGGTACCACTGTAAATAATATATATAAATACTACAGCATAATAAAACTAATAAGTGCTTGGTGATGCATATCTGATTTAAGTTGAACAAAACATCAATGAAAGCCATGCCACATATTAATGTCCTTGCCAAGTGTATAATGCATACAAGATTTCCATATCTAAATTACAAACTCAAAAGAAAACTATCAAAACATGATTGCCAATAAACATAAGAAGATTCTATAAGTTTTATTGCATCATTACATGTTCTATGGTACATTTTAATCAACTTTAATCCAAGGGTTTGATGTATTCATATTGATTAGCTGTGTATTACTATTGTGTAGGCATGGGTTAATGCAATGTGTCATGTTTACCGAGTGGTCCTGCAAGTCGAAGGCCAGCCAGAGGGTTGAAGGGGCTTAGGATGGCCCCGATGGCTTTAATCCAGATAGGAATGGGTCTATCCTGTTCACTAGGCTTTGGACGCTCAGGAAAACCCCATGGCTCCACAAGGATCAAGTGTTTTACTCTGGATAAAGTATAAAAAAATACAACATTTTAAGATTTATCATCCTGAACTAAAGACCCAAAAACATATCTATTCGACCATTTAATATTTATCTTGTTCTGAAACTGAACATGAGCATAGCGAAAATTAGGTGAATATGTCTCTATACATGCTCATGGTTGCTACTTTAACATTTCCCAGTGGTTTTCTTTCCTGTTAAAAGGGTCAAATGCTTTAATGTATTAGCAAATCCTGTATTAGCGCACTCTTTTTCTATGAAAAATAAAGACACAGCAGAAACACAGGAAAGAGGAGACACAAGACGGTCGCTGATATGCAAGTCTAACAAATTCCTCCACTTATATAGTGCAAGTAAAGAGAAAGATAAAACCAGATTGATTCATAGAAAACATTAAGCAAAGACCATCAGTTTAAGAACCATGCTGCTGTGTGTAAAATCTGTTTGATTATACTAGAACCTTTGATTTCAACCCCTAGAACACTTGCACGCTAATGCTCATGCATTAGTTATCTAATAATGTACAGTAATGGGTCTATGGTGCAAAAAGGTGAAACCACTAACCTCCCAACAGCACCAAAAGGGAGTGGTTTGGAATGTACGACACAGATCAGCTAAAGCATTAAACTACTTGGTCTGTAACAACCATTTAGTAGGTGTTACGTTTCAAATAAATGTCTAAATGAAGAGAGTATTCGTCCATTTTTAACACAGCTCTTGTACTGATATGGGTTGCTTTTAACCACCTCACTGCTGGACTAAAAATAGCACTGCTGTGTCTGATCCACTCATAACAACACAACACATAGTAACACACCACCACCACCACTACTACCAATACATCAGTATAACGGCAGTACCAGAATGACACACCACCTAAATAGTACCTGATCTGTGCTGGTCCTGTGTGGGCCCTAACCATTAGAGAACAGAGTAAAGGGCACTAACAACAAATATAAGCAGAGGAATTACAGTCTGTTATTGAGGAACTACAAAGTGCAGTGACAATCACTAAAGCTTAAATAAAGACTAAGCAGTATGTAAACCATATAAAACATATGAAGATTTTGCACATTGCTGTAGTTCACCAGCTAAAGATTCACACAAACACAATTAAATTTGGTTGCTAACCTCGAAGGATACTTAAGTGAATACGCGGCTGCTAGGTACCCTCCCAAGTTATGGCCCAGCATGATCATCCTCTCCAAGCCAAGGTTTTCCCTCCACTCCTCAATGGACTTTACAAATTGCATCTCAGCCTCCTGGGTGTCTGTGCTGAACTTCGGCCTGCTACTCTGGCCAAAGCCAAGCAAGTCCAAGGCATACACGGGTCTCTGCTGAGAGAGTGCATCCAGGTTCAGAGCCCAGAGTCCCACCCCACAGCCGAAGCCATGTAGCAGCACCAGAGGGGTCTTACCCTCCAAACCATCATTAAACAGCAGTGTCCACAGCTTGCTGTCATTAGATATATGGACAAACTGCTTCGAAAACTTGCTTTTGAGGTCTGAAGGGGAAAGAATTCAAATTATTACAAAGGATTTTTTTTCTATTTGACAGATACTGAAATTAGTAGAAAATATCAGCACAATATTTTTGGAATTTCTGAATGCAATGTTCTAAATTATGTCTATGGGTATGAGGAAAAACTGAATAAAAGCTTGAACTGTGCATGTCTCTGCAGAATTTTACCGTTAATATTTAATATTCTAATCCATTTTGTAGGGATAGGGAGAAAGTGGCTATTACTCACGCTGAAGCATACTGTCCTCTGCCTCCTGCAGTTTCGACTGAGACGTTGGACACCATGATGGCAGCCAGTTGCTCATCCACCACGACCTGAAAGATTTACAATACGAGCTGTTTCAGAGGATCATTCAAAGGGGATGCTGAGATAGCCCATTGAAGGCAGAAAGATGTATGAAATCATGTAATGCGAGAGTAAAAAAAGCATATAAACAATATAATTTGTAATTAGAGTTATCTAATAGATACTTAAAACCAATAACCCAACTCCCTACTCTCGGGGGAGTAGGAATAGGGATTAACTATCAAACTTCAATTGCAAATTTTCCTTCCCAAAATAGGCATTCATCTGTAAGGTGTAAAACTAATATCAAAGTAGATGTATCACCAGTAGCCTGCTGCAGGGGCATGTTTACATGTTACATTCCTGAATAAGAAGTTCAATCCCGGGTTCAATCCCAGGGTGGAGCGGACTGTGTCCTCTGTGTATGGAGTCTTCATGTCTTCCCAGTGTATGCATGGGATTACTCTGGGTAGTAATTGAGGTTATTCAATTACTCTAATATATATATATAGGGACTAATATATAAACATATATAGGGACTAAAAATATTGTCTTGTCAGAAATTACGCCATGTATCAGAGAGCATCCTGTGAAGGCTACAATACAAAATGTGTTGAGTCTTACAAATTGTTGACTCTACCTTTAATCAGTAGTAAGAGGTTTGCTTTCAAATTTGTACAGCAGTATACTGTTTCTCTTTCTCTCTTCAACAGATGCTTTATATAACAGTGCGGGCTGCAATTCTACATGCCACAGGATGCCAGCAGTGCACACAGGATAAAAGCTGAAACAGTGCTGTAGACTGGTAGCTCTTATTCTGGACTAAGAAAGCAAACAAACATGGCTCAGTAATGTAGAAGTCAATAGTTACCTGAGAGTCGCATCCATGGATTTGAAAGCGCAGTAGAAAAGGCTATTAATGCGGAGCAACACCAGAACACGACACACCACTCTGAAGATAAAGATAATGAGTTTTTTTCACTGTTGGTGCTCATGATGCTTTATATTAAGGCACTGATTAACTAGAACGATTTCAGTTTTCTTTTATTTGCTTTGTTTTAGAGTCTCTGATTCCAGGTATATTAACATCTATTCACTTTAACAGCGAAGCTCTTATGAATTTTAATAGAAAAATAAAAATGTGTCTGATATACATCCTATTCTAAATAACATAAAACTAGTATAAGCGAACTCATGCGACACCTGACAGAAAAGAGAATCACATTCTTGACAGGGCATGAAAACAACAATCTACTGTTCTTTTTGTTTTACGTAAATGATGATTCTGTTTTGCAGAACATAATGCAGATGTTCAATCTATAATATATAAACTCAATTAGGATTATCTTGTTGCATATGTTTAGTTATGTAAACAAAGCTGGGGCAAGGACTTACATTTTCAGTACAAAGGATATATTTAGAATGAAACATCACCCACAGAAAATCTGGATTAACAGTAAATAAAAGACTCAGCCTGTCAATATACAAAACCTGTGCTCGATCAGTCAAAACAAAGACAGACAAAATCTGGTAAAAAAAAAAAAAGTGAATGAAATCGTCTTTTTAATTCGTTTCTGTTGGATGTATAGTAGTATGTCTAAGTCTATGTTCTTATGGGAAGGAGCTGTGGATCTGCGTTCCTAATCAAAAGGTTGTGAGTTCGAATTCTGTTTCTGTCACACTGCCACTGTTGGACTCGATACAAAGGCCATTCACCCTCAAATGCCAAGCTCAACTGTGGGTTGCTCTGAATAAGGGTCTACTAAATGTCGTAACTGTATTAATTTTGTATTACAGACTTAACTTTACGCTTGATTTATTTAATTTTCATCCTTAGCCTTGAAGTCAATCCCCCATATACTGATACTAGTTTCTTCTACCGCAAACCATGTAATAGCCGCGCCGCAACTATATTAACTGCAGTAAACAACCCTTTCGTGGTTAGATGAGTAACTGCAATTTCTTGCTGCTGCTTACCTGACAACTCATTAGAAAAAATATTCCAGCGATTTCGAATGATCTTTAGTCAGCTGAACTGTCAGAAACTCTCAGTAGTCAATATGTTTAAAGTTTTCAGATCTTACCCCAGCAACCGTTTTGCTGTCTGTTCCGCCATGTTTTGGGAAGCACTACCTCAGACGTCAACTCGAACTTTAGTCAACGACGGACGATAATAGGTTAAATACCAAATCCCTCGTTCTCAGAAATAGAGTACACTAAGTATAAGCCTCTATACCATATGCCATGCAGTGCACAAGGGGCAGTTGGTATTTAGCCGTATTGCTTTGCTAAACTTTGACACAGCAGTTTAAACACTAGTTTAATGAATCTTATGTTTCAGGGAAGTAGTTTTAAGTGAACCTGAGCAATAATTTAAATACCTTTTATTTAGAAAACATTTACCCGTAAAAATTTAGTAAAATGCTAAATTGTATTGAGGTGAATGTGAGCACACACTTGGTTTAGAAAGAATGTTATTTAAAATGTGATCGTAAGGGTTTCTTTAGAAAGTCTTCGTGTAAGGACGCAAAGAGATGAAAAAATAGGTATCCAAGTTTACCAACAAGACCTTTTTCAAATGAATATAAAACGATAAACCAATATGATTTTATCTGAGGAAACGAAATAAAACAAGCAACGAAATGGTCTCTGCTCATTTTGTATCAGGTAAGCAGTGGAAACAGAGGTATTCAGGTGTCTAAGATTGTATTTGCGGTTGGGTTCGCACCAATTAAAAAGCAGCAACAGCGCCCCCTATAGGTGCCAGGCCAGGCCCCAAAGACAGGAGAAAAGCTGCACAATCTCGTAAACTAGTTCTCAGTAAATTATATTTTGTTATAATCATTAGCAGTATGGATACAAAACCTATCTATATTTTTTATCTATCTATCTATCTATCTATCTATCTATCTATCTAGCTGTATAACATTTTTGTTTAGATATGATGCGTTTTACTGTGACATTTTTACACAACCATTGTTAGTCATTGTTAGATACTTAAGAGGATCCATGTGCATGGTTTGATACATTTTAATAATGATATCCACTGGTAGCAGAATGGGTATGAATGACAATTAGAATGAGAACTTTTCCAACAACTTAAATGATGAATAGAAAAAAAGAATAAAAAATGCTATTCGACTACAAGTCCAGAGCCTTAAATTTCGGAACCACCACTCTCTCACCAAGTCCTCGCGATACCCACTGCTATATTACAAACATTACATGGGGGGGGGAGACAAAAACAACAACAAAAACTAAAAAAGTGAAGAACTGTGGTTATTTGGTTTGGAAATAAAATCAAAGAGTACTGTAAAAGTTGTGATTACACTACGTCGCTCTGCAAACCGAACCCAGGCTGAATCTGACCTCTAAATATAACTTTATATTTGTCGTTTAGTATCGCTCTATGCTGACACGTCGCCCATCCCTCAATCTTTCGCAATCTAGTAGAAGGCAACGTCATTGCGCGGTGTAGGTGTGTTTATGTGTAGGAAGTGCCTACAAACTCGGTGTATCTGGCGGAGGAAGTGCCTGGTGTATGTGCAGCTCCCTAAGGAACCTGATCCAAACAGACATTAAATCGCTGGTAAAAGATCTGCTATAATACATGTCAGTATAAAAGGAGAAGCCGAGGCGCTACGAGTTGCCCGGAAGCCCTACTGTGCAATCGCATACCACTGTAAGTAGCATAGCACGTTAGCTAGAATGTTCTTCACCCTACAGGCATGTTACGAATCATGTGTACTTCGGTTGCACACATTCATTTAACCGAATATCTTTAAAAGTTATTTCTGTGTAACTGTAAGTCTTGAATGCGTTGGAAGCTAAAACACCGACTAAACGCCCCGCCCTGCTGTCATGCGTTGTTGCCTAATGTCATTGTAGTGAACATTGCATATATATATATATAGTGTGTG
>JAUZST010096891.1:0-18861 GCA_034779995.1 Parotocinclus haroldoi
CGGGGATCCCAAAAATCCTCCCATATCTCGCTGACCCGCTTTGTATCCGCTCTAAGTGGTGACTTGTGGCTTTTTTTGTTATTTGCTCTCACGTTCTTTGGTCCAATTAAGCGGAATTTAGGTACAAATAAGCAAATAACATTTACACGTATATAATAGGATTTGTTTTGGTACTTTAAGATTCGTTCCGAATAAGCGACTGCTCCCATTAACCGGATTCGACTGTATTGCAAAATTGACAAGAAATGTTCTCTCGACATTTTCGATAATGATTTTTCTTAACACGCTCACACAGATATTAGGGGATATTTCTAAATGAATATGAAGAGGATCCCACAAGAACTGGACAATCTGATCCTGTTCATGCCCCATCATGGCTAACCATACACCCCATTAAACAGTCAATGTTGGGACTGTCTTTCCCAGTTTAGCATGCATTTCATTTAAGTAGTCAAATGAGACTTTCTAAACTTTTTTGACCATTCATTTGCTTTTCTGTTGATCTTCTGTTTTTTAATCAGTTCGTACTCATTTTGAAATATCCCCTAATTTTTGTGATATACATATATATATGGTTAGAAATAATTTGAATAGGGTTATACATAAAATGTACAAATAGATTGCTGAGTGTGTTTTTGTGCTGGTACCTAATCTGTACAGTGGTTAGGATCACAGATGTTTGTCAAGCTGTCGTTTAATTGCAAACGATCCGAAGACAGTTTGCAGAGTAGCATCCATCTCTACACAGGGAATGAGGTTGAGTCACGTCTAACAAGTCATAACAGCGTAAACCGCGAGGCTGATTTTGTGCTTATTTTGTCTCCTGATGACGTTAATTCACTCATATTTAACTTCAGTCATGAGCTCTAGCTTGATTTGTGATGTTGTCTGCACGCAGTACGCTCGTTTTTGGCCGTTTATAGCATACCATATAATGTCAGCTTGCGCATCGCTAGGAACAATGAGATAGACAACACATACACACGCTCCTAATATTAATACAATTATGTTATTCTCTGAATCATAATCAGCATAATAAATCAGATTACAAGTTCAAAAACTTTTCTTCTCAAGTCTTCATCAGTTCGAAGAGGAACAGGGGCAGATTTTGTTTAAGTAACTCCAGTGCACTTGTGGTCTAGAATGTATTGGTGTGCAATTTACATACAGGAAAACAAAAACAGACAGGTTTTAATTAGAAGACATATAGGGACTGTAATACATTTTGTGATTGGCAGTCATGTGCCTGTCGCTGTAACTCTGCACTTTGTGCGATGCTCTTACCGGGTAATCATTCAGTGAAAAAACTGTGATGTGCGCGAGCAGCAAAAATGACTCATTTGCTTGGTGTTACAGCAATAACAACCCACTCCGGTCAGACGAGGCAGGTCTGACACATCCTGCCTGACGAAGAGGAGTAATTTACCACCACTATCTCTTCCATTTCATTCATCAAAACAACCAATCATACTCTACAGATGCAACATCCGGTATGTGTAGTATACTAATAACTTCTGTTTTACCACTGTTTGTTTGTTTGTTTGTTTGGCTTCTTTAATGTTGCTAGCGGGGTCATTTCAACGATACACACAAGGTTACATCTACACACAAAGTTATCTCAAGACTAGAGATACACTCAAGCCAATGCCAATGTAGAGTAATCGAATAACCTGCATGTCTTTGGACTGTGGGAGGAAACCGGAGTACCTGGAGTAAACACACGCAGACACGGGGAGGATCCAGGCCGCTCCCACCTGGGACTGAACCCAGGACCTTCTTGATATGAGGCTGCGGTGCTACCCACCTAGCCACCAGCTGCCTGTTTTACCAACGTAAACATTTATCTTTTCTACACAGTAATACATCCCTTGTGGTGTTCAAAAGTGATGTGATCGGGTGGGCAGGGTGGACACAATGCACTGCAATGCAAAAAAAAAATGGGGACGATGTGCATCTTAGAGATGACTGCCAAGTGACTCTTATTAAGTATGCAGAGTACACTGGAGACTCAGTTAGCACCGTACTAAGAGGCTACCGTGAGGCTTAAACAAAGCGCATGGTGCTAATCCAGAGAACTAAAATAGAACCAAAGCGTCGGGTGCAAATTTCTAGAGATGCATCAAAATTTGACAGAAATTGGTACATCCTTGTTTTAGCCAACAGACAAAGGGATTCCAAATGTCCTGTATTTTTTTTTAAACAACAAAAAAAACCTGCTTTTGGGCTAGGCAAACAAGCATAAACAAACACAGGTGGCAAACAACTTGTTAGGAAACAAAGGTTGAACTCTATGCATAAACTGAGAACCTGTGTATGACATTTGAATTTAAATAACACTGTGTGAGAAAAGAGGGTAGCAAAATCAAAACGGTTGCCAAGTCTGTATTTTAAGGCATATCCCATTATCTGGGCTTGTTTCCATAAGTTGGGTGGGTTCCCTTGTGAGATCTGGCAACCCTGCAATTGGTACCAAAGTAGAAATCTGATTACTGCCCGAGTCATGCAAAAAAAAAAAAAAAAAAAAAAAAGTTTTTTCCAATATCTGATTACTCAAATGCAGTAAATTCGATCGTATTACTGACAATTACATGTAAATGCACTCACTGATGTGAACATTTTATACTATTCTGTACCTAATAGGTAATGCATTTATCCAGTGTATATTATGGGACGCATTAAGCTATGCTTTTTAGGGTTTCATAATTTATCGTGCATATCAGGTTCCTGTGGGGAATTAGGAGAATTTCTGATCTTGTGTTAAGAAAAAAAAGGTTAAATACGTTGACCCCATTTTCTGCATTTCATTCAAGCAAACTTCTAACGTAGCACATTTTTAACAGTTAAACTATTCCAACCTGGCCAAAGCCAAAAACACTCCAGTCTTGCTCTACTGCTGATGAGCGCTTGTACTGCACTTGAAATTCTGAATGTAATCGTTTAGTTTTAAAATGTTTTAAAAGAAAAATAAAAAAACAAAACAAAATAAAACATACAATTGGTTGAGGAGACACTGTTCCATATAATTCCAATTTCCCCATGATATAAACACCTTTACATTTTGGACATTGTGGACTTTTCTCCATAATCATGTTGCAGTAGTGCAAGGATGTCTCGCACTACAGAAAATTAAAACAGAATCATTCTCATTTATATTTAATTTGTTTAAATGCCCTGAAAGCGCAAAAACTATTTTAGCAGGCCTTTCCACATAAACAATGTTGTTCCATTGCCAGTATTAGATCGTGTCGAAATAACCTCTGAGAACACATCAAGACAACATCCAGACTTAAACAAATAAATCTGAAACAGTGGATTTGAAAGACCTGGGGTTATTTTCTCTCTGACAGAGGCTACTCTGCCATGTCAGTGTTTTTTTCCTCCTTCCCAGACAAAATGGCAGCTAGATTTACCCATTTATCTCTGCAGTGCTCTTATCATTTTAGTCCCATGGATACATCTCCAAAAGGTGGGGCTACAGAGGCTTATGTTCTCAATGCTCCTGTAAATTCTCTGTTTTAACTACACGGTCTCAATATAAAGAATATGAAATGAATGAAAACTAAGATCATACCTGTCTGTACTCAGACTCCCTCCCACCCAGGACCTGAAGCACGTAGGTGATTTTGTCCCCTCTCATTGGTGGAACGTTTTCCCAGGTCACCTCACATGCGTTGCCCTCTAGCTGGGACACTCGAGGAGCTACAGACAGAGAGTGAGAGAGTGTTACGGTGACAAAGAGACACTTTACATTACATTTACAGCATTTAGCAGACGCCCTTATCATCTAGAGCGACTTCCAGAAGTTATAGCCCAAACCCAACCAGCGTCTGGCCAAAGAGACGAGAAGTTATTCCTTTATCACAAGTGGGATGGAGTAATTATTCCTGTTTACTCCTGCATAGTACACATCAAAATCTTACTTTGTTAAGGCAAGATGGTCAACTATTTACTATTCCCCATTTTGTACATAATATAACGCACACTACATTTGGCTTGCTCATTAGGGACAATAGAATCTTATTTGGGACAATGTTTATATAACAATGCAAAGCTACTTTGCGACAATGTCTACTGTAAAAAGTGCTACACAAATAAAATTGAATTGAACTATTTGCTTAATGACTTTCTCATTACAGGACGTCACAGTTTTCCATAACCTAAACACACCAACAATCATTGAACCAAAGCTTATCTTATAATAAAGCGTTACATATTTAACGTAACGTACTGATATGTATTAAAAGTAAAAAACAAATTGGTTGGTTGGGGAAAATATTGTAGTGCGTGTAGTGTATTGGATCGCTTGCCAGGGGAAAATTCATCATTCAGAATGCAGTTTTTGCTCAATGCGTGTGTGTGTGTGTGTGTGTGTGTGTGTGTGTGTGTGTGTATATGATCGGATTCCCCAGTCATAAGAGTCGAAAAATCATACACTGGACCAATGTGAAAACGAGAGAGTGCCTGTACTCAGCACACCTGATCTGAACTGGAGTTTTATATCACGTCTGATTCGGATTGAAACCAGTGTGGGCTGTAAAGAAAACCAGCAAGTTAGAACTACTCAGTAGTGAAAACGTGTACCTTTGAGTGTGGGAGGCACAGATTTGGTAGTGGTGAATAAGTAAACCTCAGAGAAAGGGCCGTCGCCTGCTTCGCTTACAGCCTGGATCCTGAAACTGTAACGGCTCGACTCGCTCAGGCGCTGCACCTTGAACGTGTGGCTTGGCCCTCGGTAGATCGTCACAAACCTGTAGATGAGAAAGCCGTTTCTTGTCAAATTCAAATGAACTCGCATTGAACTGGGTACTAAGCAGGGCTAGGGGACTGCACGGGAGAATTGTCGATTTTATATAATTTTCTACTGAAGTAACACTAATAACTCATTCACTCTACAATTTACAGTCATTTGCGCAATGCGAATCTTTCCATTTGATTTACTTCCAGGTACCATCCAGCTTAGGTAGGTTCAGGCAGGCAAAGATGCTCTAAATACAACGGGGACTGATTATCCTCCATTAAGATTGGCTTTATCAAATCAGAGTCCATCTCCTGCTCTGCATGGAACTGGGCTGGCTGAGAGTGCCATGCGAGGCTTTCATTTAGCAGTCAAATCATCAATCAGCAAGCCAGTGTCAGGGGAGTAGGAGCAGGCATTTAAGAGCAGGAGTGTCAAGACAACCCGGCCTGTCGACCTAATTCTTGGCAGCACCAAGCTAGCGACCGTACTAATTAAGACAGCGGCATCAGAGAGAACATTCTGCATCTCCGGTTCATGGGGAATGAGAACAAGCACGGCGCATCACACGCACATTTGCTCGTTTAAACTGAACTCGAGCGCACCAAACATTTATATTTATTATAGACTGTCATTATGGAAATAGCGTCAAGTTCGTCATTCAAATACCCGAATGATGGGCTGCTAGGAATCCGTGCGATCGTTAGCCAAAAGCAAGCAGCAAATGGCAGTAATCCTCTCTGCCTCAGGTTCAATTCAAGTGCAGTTTCATTTAATACAGATTAAACAGATAAGCCTATACCGTTTTGCATAGGGAATGGGAGTCTGTTTTTTTTCTGCAAAAGCTGCAACACGACTCTTATTTGAATCAACACAAAATATCTGTAATGTTTGTGCATGAGAACGAAATTGCTTCCGTTCAAAATGTCCGATTGTTGTTGACTTTCTAGTGTATAAAAAAGGCACGCTTTGACTGTTGGGAAAAAGTTAGGATAATCAGTAATAATAAAACAGGTGTACTGTCTTTAGAGGTTTTAAGATGCATGAAAATTTAGGAAAAAAAAAAGTTTCAAATGGTACTTCTTAAAAATAAAACACCACTTTATTAGGTACACCATGCTAGTAGCGGTTTGTCTCAGTTCTTCGTGGTATACATTCGCACATCCTGATTTAGGGCATGGTGCAGTTCAAATGATCTGCTGCCCAGTTGAAAAGTTTACATTCATTTAAACAAACCAGACAAAAAATGTCATGCATGAAAAAAAGAAAACCCAAACAAAGTAGGAGTAAAAGCAGCCCGTGTGTTGACAGGGAAAAATCTGAACGCTCCAAGAAGACCTAAATGTAAATGAGATCCAAATAGCCAGTCTTTATGATCTTAAAGACCAGCTTAGAAAACCTCCAGTAAATTATATCTTTGGTTTTAGGATGAAACAAACAGAACGGAAGCAGCTAATTGTAGAAAACAATAATTCTTAGTGAGCTTATAAGCTCACTTGTTCTAAAAGCAGCAGAGCATCATGGAGTGCTAAAAAAACCCCAGAAACATTGATTGTATGAGTATTGGACTTTAAATGTGCAGAGCTTTCCCCCCCCAGTTTAACATAATGGACTGTGATTTTGGTGAGCTTAAGTGTAAATGTAGTACTAATGGACTTGGTGGATTTAATTATAAAGACTACAGTTATTTTTAACAACCAAGGTCTTAAAAACTGAAATACATTATAAAAACGCCATGCATTGTGCCCATAGACAGCTGGTAGATGAGTGCGCGTGCGTGTGTGTGTGTGTGTGTGTGTGTGTGTGTGTGCGCGTGTGTGTGTGAGACAGATCGAGAGAGAGATAGAGAGAGAGAAAGAGACTCCCTATCCAATCACATACTCACATTAGGATTAGTTGATGTGTTTGGAGAAATTTGTGTCTAGGTTACTCATGTTAGTGTGGATGACTTTCCGCTACTTATTTGTAACAGGCTGTAAATGGTATGTGTGTATGCCCCTGTCCTATTGTAGGTAGTACTCCTTTGCTTGTTCACCGCTAGCTGAATATTGTCTCTATCCTGTAACTATATAAACTGGTTCACATTCACTTGTTGAGCTGTTTGATCTGCTAATGTTGTTCATAATTCTGTGTATCAATGCATCTATCTTAAACGTACTTAAGAGTTACAGTAACTGTACATTACTGTATTCTTTTTTAGAATTAATGCAAACATCCATAAATTAAAGAACAAGGTGAGATTAGGGATTCTTGTATACATGATGACATTCCAGCTGCATTTCTGACGACACGTCTTCTCATGGATATCCATGTTCCACTAGATGTGCTGGTCTATGTTCTCACCTCTGGCTTCTGTCCTCCATCTGTAGGATGTAGGTGGTATCACTGCTGAGTGGAGCCTTGCTGCTGTCCCCCCAGCGCAGTTTAAGGCTCTGTGGCCCTGCACTGGCACACTCCAGTTTTGGTGGGTTGGGTGGCAGTGGCCTGGTCTTCATGAGGAGACTTGGCCCAAATGGCCCTGCACCGACCGCATTGTCTGCCCTCACCTGCACACTAAACACAAACAAATAAAGAAACGCATTATTATCATCATTTTTCTTCTTTGGATTTTTGCTACTTAATCACAGATATAAGCCCTGTCCGGACAACATTCAATTTCTATGTGATCCTGGGGTAAAGATGCTCTTTTAGCATTTAGCCACTCTGCCCCGTCTCTTTGGAACAACCTTCCTATCCAAATTCGCAATATTGACTGTCTGTCTACCTTTAAATCTCGGCTCAAAACCCATCTCTTTACACTGGAATATTCCTGACTTTTCATTCCATAGTTCTTTGTTTCCCTATTATTTTATTAGGTCTGATGTTTTTGAATGTATTTAAATTTGTTTGTCTGGTTTTATTTGATTATTTTATTTTTCTTATAATTTTATACTGTGTCCTTTTAACCTTTAACCTAAGGTGTCCTTGAGAACTCTGAAAGGCGCCATTAATAAATAAAATGAATTATTATTATTATTTTACAAGTGATTTTAATTCCACCCAGATATTCCATTCCCTGATTGAATAAACCACTGTTTTCACCCAACTTAGCCATGCTGAGAAAAAAAAAGAAAAACATGCTTAAATAATGAAAGGCTAAATGCCACCAGCTGATTTTAGTGGCAGCAACAGACATACAGAATTATTTATACTGAAATAAGTGCAACACACTCTAGATATTGATCAGCAGTATCTAAGGAAGTACCGATACCACTTGTCTCATTCCAAGTATAAGTACTTGCATTTGTCTACAAGTGGATAGAGAGTATAACAACATTATGGTTCTTATAACCGTAAGAAATTGAAAATTGGAGTCGAACATGTGAACATTCCACGGCCCACCTGTCCCATAATCGCCTCAACAGAATAGTAATTAAAATTAAAATTAAAATGTTACAATTTGTTTAACTAACATCATTTTTTGTTTCTAAACCAGTAGGGTAACTTATAACACCAGATACAACATTAACACCAATATTCAAAAATACAGAAAATTGGCCTACTAATTTAATTATTGTTTAGTTTCTCACTTTTCAATCTGTGCAAAAATTAGAAAGGGAAATGAGCCCGTTTTGGAATGAGCACTCCACATCTTCTCAAAACGGGGTTGCATGCTTGATACTGCCACTCTCAGTGCTCATTTCTTCCGATTCCTTGTGCCCCACCTGCAATTCCCACGCGCCCCGCCCCACACTTTGAGAAGCGCTGAATTACATGCAATGCAATCAGGGTTTGTAGAAAATATCATTCACCAGTTCAAGCGTTTAATCACTAAGAATATACGGAGTAAAAACGGAATCATGTGCCCCTGATAAACTAATCCCATCTGAATAGGACTAAAGGTAATAAACCTTCAGCTACAGGTCCAGGTTCGACTCTAATGTTTTAGAAAAGTTTTAAAAAAGGGACCAAATTAAACAAATAAACAAAGGCTAATAAACTCTACATATCCGCTTATTCATTATTCTTTCATTTTCATACCTGCCTAATCCGGTTCAGAGTCACATGGAGCCAGGGTCCAAACGGCAGCACAGAGCAAAAGGAAGGAATGAGCTAGTGCAGTTGACTTGAGCTCATGTTGGTTTGTTTGTTCATTTAACATCACTTTCAGAATCAATGGTTATTTATAACAAACACAAACTTCTATTCATACACAAGGTTACATAGGAAACCAATGAAATAAACTTTTACATATGACCTCTCTGGTCACATATCCAAATCATATGCTTGTTTTAACTACCGCTTAATTTAAAGTCAAACCTAGCATCTTAAATGTGGTTGCATCACTTCTCTATGTTATTAGCAAGAGCCTTGTCATGGTGATCACACTGAATAGAGCTTTTGTGGTACATTTAATATGACATTTTCCTCTTTATTTATGGGTAATCGGATATCTCAGATGAATTAAGTAAAAGCATTAAAACATTTGAAAACCACAAAGATGATCTTAAGGCTAAAGGTGGAAAGTTAAGAGATTTCTGTACAATTCACTTTGATTTGGTTGCAATTTCATCCCTAAGCAAGACCAATTAAAACATCCATTAGTGGCTAAGAGTCTGTGGCACTCACCCACCACTCTCATAGCTTCTGTACCAGCAATCCAGAGAGAAACATCAAGGAATAATGGACTACGCAGAATTAAAGTAGCCTTTCAGTGCTCCACTATTAGTGATTCATAAAAACAGCTGCTGACTCAAACGGCAATTAGCTTGGATACATGAACCACGAAGCACGTTAGAGATGCGAACACACTCATGAGAGTACACTTCGTGAACTTGTAGGGTTTTCATGAGAAGTCACATTTTATTGGACTCAAACTGTCAAACATCATCTGGGGACACAGAACTAGTTGTTTGGCCCCGAGGTACTGGACTAGGATGGATGGACAGTATTACTAAGCGGTGATCTACCAAAAAGTCACTCTGGTTAGAATCGTTTGTATTTCGAAGTTGTGTTCAAGTTTGGTTCTCTAGACCTAAAGGTCCATTTGTACAGCCCCTGATGCTGTTAGGTTCAGGTGTGTAGTTTCCTGTAGTTTTCTTCTGTGATCATTTCTATTTAAGACCACTATAGGGTTAGGCAGTTCCAAGGCTGAGCTGAGCTCATATGCAAAAGCATTTGGAAGCAATTGATGGTGAGGATTCAGTTTTCCTTCTTCTCTCAAAACCAGAGGTCACCACATAAAGTACAATAAAGTCTGAATATTGCCAACAACATATAGTCTATCAATTTTTATTATTACATATGAACAATAATAACATTTCGTTTAATATTTCAATCAGCTCTCAAACTAAAACTATCCTAAACTATAAGTCTTAAACTTAAAAACTTAAAAAAATAAATAAAAACCAGACCAGACCTCAACCAGACAGCAGTAACATGTTTTTCCTGCCAGCCAATCAGATTGCAGATTTTATTTACACAGCTCACAAAAGATGAGGGGATATTTCAAAACGAACATGAAGAGGATCCCACAAGAACTGCAGTCAGTCTGATCCTGTTCATGCTCCATCACTGGCAGTGTGTTTTGGCACTCTTTGGTGACCATACACCCTACAGAGCAGTCAATGTGGGGGCACTCTCGTCCAGTTTAACACACTTCCGTTCACCCTGCTTCTGAATATGTCACTTGCTACTCAATCACCATAATTACGTTTGCATCTCATTTGCATAATGAACGTTTCACCTTTGCATTTGTTTTTCTGACAATCTTGTTTAATTAAATACAAGCAAATGCTCCTTTTAATCGCTTCATACTCATTTTGAAATATCCCCTCATTTTGTGAATAGTGTATATAGGCATGTAGCGAAAGGACTGAAGAATGCTGTTTGAATGGATTTTTGATAAATAATCATTACAAAACAGTTCAGCTAATAATTTGCGTGACCTCAGACAGATGTATTGGACAAGACCGAGCCTAAATTACATCAAAACCCAGAGAGATGAGCCAGAGTACACTTATTTTTGGTCAAAAGACAGACACTCAGGTACTACAACACTCATTTTAAGAAGTATCCTTTTCCCCTCCTTGTACTTTAATGGTGACGGAAACGAACGTGTGGAGTCCAACCCGTCTTCGTATCCCTGCTAATTACGGCAAGCATTTAACACCGAATAGATTTTTAACGCCTGACTGTCCTGTTAATCACCTTAGAGACCACCGGCATCACCTTCTCATTCTCCAGCACACAGTCCATTTAACAGATTGTTACTGCAGTTATTACTGTTCATCTCCCTAAGAGCAGCATGGCGTGAGCAGATCTTATTTGATTCCCACTTACCTGTACTCCGTGTCCGGCTGCAGGTTCCTGATCACGGTACAGTTGGCACTGCCTACTGTGATGAGTGAATCCCCAAGAGCGATGGTGTAGCTGCTGATCTCCTGACCGTTACAGTTTGGCTCGTCCCAGGCCAGGGCCAGGCAGGTGGAGGGGCAGAAGGGCTCGGTGCCCACCGGTAAAGAGAAAGCATCCTGCGTGTAAAGGCTGGTGACAGCGTTGGGGGTAGCTGCGGGCGTATGGCACCATGCGAGCTCGCTGTAGGGACCTGCCCCTGCTTGATTGGTGGCCTGAAATTAAACCAAATTGACAGGAATTGGTGGATGGAGCGACTGGCAATTTTGTTTACTCGAGAAGAAACTAAAGTAAGCCAAGGAGCTTTCAAACACATGCCATGAGAAAATACAAAACGCTTGTGAAAAGAGAGCTAAATTAAAAAGACTAAAGTAAAGCCAACTACGTTAAAAGGCGACTTATCAAATGATCCGGAAATGGTTTTGGATTCATGTTGTTTTGACTTTATTTATTATGAATCAATAAATGGTATCAATTTACCAGTTCTTAAACATTCATGAAGTCAATGTGTTTCAAGAAGTGTACTGTTTAAATATTGACATGCTTTCATATAAGCTGCATTTGCTTTCCCATTTGCTATCTGGAACCATGCCCACTCTCAAGCCCAGGTTGACATTTATATTTTTATATAATAATAATTCTTTATTTATGTTTTTTTTTTTTAAACAAAAAAATGCAGACTTTTTCTGTTTCAGGCAAAAAAATGAAAGTGGTTTGGTTTACAACATTACTATAAGAATAAATCTTTTGAACTCATTTCCTAAAATCAAGAGACCTAAACTAAAACAAAACTGCTCAATGTTAGCCTGGGCCTGAGCAATAAATGGACAAGAAAATGCCGCATTTATGGACCTTGATTTGTGCACTAGGGAACAGTCAATCCTTCCCAAGCTGGATCCCACAAAGTTTTGCAAAAATATCTTGGGTATGTTTAAGATTTATACAGCAAGTTATTTCCACAAGAAAACTGCATGCAAAGGAAGTGTCAAATGCATCAGATCATGTCAATATGTAGTATAGATCATTCCTTACAGAATTATAGATGTCCTCCTTCAAATCAAGCCACTGAAGGTTTGACTGAAAATGGGGGAAAAAGGGTGTCCAAAAAACGTTTTAAAAAAAGTCCAGCCAGGGAGGGGACATGATCGCAGACAGCACATGGACAAGCACATGCAGTCAACAAAGCCTTGCATTCTGTGCTCTCTGAAAGTGTGTCAGCATGCGGGAACGGCCAAAAGACAAACAAAGAAAGATAACAAAATGAAACGAGTACTTCCTGAGAAACCCCCCCCGCCAAAAGTCAGTCTGTGCATATATTTCATACTGAGACTGTTAAATAACAGAGGGTGTGATTAAAGAGTGGTGGGACAGGGGAAGAGGAATTAATATGGTGATTCATTAGACCTGATCGCCGACAGTGCAGGGCTGGGGTCAGGGTCATGCAGGGAAGTGAGAGCGTCCGAATTAAATCCTTTAAATGCTAATTAAAAAACAGGAAGCGATTCAATTGAAACGCTGTTTGTTTCCTTAGCTCCAGCACCGTTCTTTTTTTTTAATCATAGCACTCTGTTAATGGGTGCCCTTTATAAGCAGTGATGTCCAGGATTCTAAATGGTTTTAAAGAGCTCTAGCAGATCTGTAGATTTTGTTGCAATTATGTTTAAACCTGAATGTTTTATTCTTTCTATGGAAGGTAGAATAACCCCAAAGCCGTTGTTTACCTGCAGCCTACAACAGTAGCTCACTGCTGCCTCCAAATTAGAGATTTCACAGAAGGTGTCCATGCCGCTGTAAACCAGTTCCAGGGAGTCCTGGTCACGACCCCAGTCTAGTCGGTAGCCCGAGATGTCTGCCCCTGAACTCTCATCCGTCTGATGAAACAAATCAGAGCCAGCTTCAGTCTCCTGGAAATTCTGATTGTTTAACTTTCAGCTGAACTTTATCAGAAAACGTCACACAATCTATTAAAGAACAATGAAACAAATGCCACTGAACCGCTGAGACCATGATGTTCTACTAGTTCTATCATAAATTCATTTTATCTGCAATTTAGGTGCAAATATAATAAAAGATAAATGCAATACAAAATCTTTAGCGCTGTGGTTATGCTCATTTGGGAGACATTTATCTTATTCTGCAAGATAGCGGCATGTACATAAAAATACAATGGGATGATGCGCATCATCGAGTAATGCATTTGGATTACGTCTTCATCAGAGAATGTAATCGTACCCAACATTCCTTTCTCAGTGAGAATTCATTTCTTTTAACTGCAGAGGACTAAAGATGATTTTTTAGTACATTTTCATACATGAAAAACACTATTATTACAAATTGCTTTCTTCAGAAATAATAACCACAAGTCCTTGTGCTCGTAACCTATTTATAATTCCAGATGCAGTGAAATCCAGACAGACTTCCACATGAGAGTGTGTGGAAACTAGATCTACAGTAAGGCTATTGCCTAAAAATGATGTTTAGCTGTAACACACTGAGGGGTCTTATGTGGTTACGTATGTCAAAAAGCCACAACTTTTCTACTCTCGTCCACTATGGTCCATTCTTCATGATTCCTAGATTCTATTAAGTTTGCCTTCCAATTCCACTGGGCCCAGCACCCGTGGATTCAGACACCACATAGAAAAAAAATCAGTGAAACACAGAGAACCAGAGTCAGACACAGACATAAACGGACAGACACAGACCTGAACACTTGGGAAACTGCTATTACATTTGCACACATCTTTGGGGTTCCAATAATTCAGGAACTGTACTACAATGGAACGTGTTGTATAAAGGACGTTTCCTAGAGCTCTACCACTCAGACAAGCTCATGCCCGTTAGACAGGACTAGACTGCTCACAAAATTACTCACAAAAAATATTCTAAATGAATATGAAGCAATTAAAAAGGAGCACTTGATTTTATTTCATTTAACAAAATAATCAGAGGAGCAAATGGAAATTCAAATAAAGTTATGCAAATGAGATGCAAACCCAATTATGGTGATTGAGTAGCAAGTGACATGTTCATGGGGTGAACAGAAGCCTGTCAGATGGGACGAGAGTGCCCCAAACATTGACTGTTCAGTAGGGTGTATGATCATCCAAAACTCTTAAACTCCCTCATATTTTGTGAGCAGTGTGTAATCTGCTATGTGAAAACATTTTTTTATGGACTCTGCACTGAGGATGTGAGCAGCTACAGCTACAGTGTTTATCTTTTGTTTCATTCTGTCTGTACCAAAAACAAAGAAAGTAATCGGAAGCAGAGAGTAATAATCCAGCTGCAGTACTCACCACCCAACTGACAACAGCACAGGTGTGCGAGGTCAAAGTGATTACCGGAACTCCACACTGGCCTGGAGGTCCTGCTGCAGTGGTCACCTCCAGGAGCTCCGTGTATGGACCATACTAAAAGGTATGAGACAGACAGTGAGCCACCACATAATGATGCAAAGGGAAGGATGAGCTGGAATTCATGGAAAAGTCCAACAAATGTTGTTACTAGCAGTCCAGGAGGAGCAGAATGCTAGATCATTTGAATTATTAAAGTACAGCTTGCTTACATTACAAATGGGGTAATTCATGGAAAATATACAATAATTATTAAACAGTTATGGCTGTAGTAAATGCCCTTGAACACTTTTCTGCCTCAGCCACCTGTCGCATAGGCACGCTAACACGCTACTGCACGAAATGAGATAACAGCTTGCATATGCCTAATAAAAGGAATATTCTGATAATCAGGTTACCATGGCAGCACTAAATCAGGGAAGTCACTGTGAAATGCTGTGCAAACTAAATAAATTATTGAAAGGTAGCACATGCCTACTTTTATGGATATGTAGTGGCACTATATAAAAAATAACTAGGGCTAAACTACATTAACACACACACATATAAATATATATATCCACCCTGGGATTGAACCCAGGACCTTCTTTCGGCCCTAGAGAGTTATTTAAAGCTAAATAAATTTGTAAATACTTGCACAGATAAACGATCTTATGGCAGTGCGCACTGTAGCAGCATTTTCATATTTTCAGTCCCAGTTAAGAGCAGTAAGTTCTAACGCTGGAAATTTTAATCTTCTCTTAAATGGCCCCACCAAGACACAGATTCTCTGCATTTTCTGCACTATTTCTGAACATTGACCTCATAAGCACAGGTGATGCTGATCTAGATGGATCCATTGGTTTATCACTAGTTAAAATAACCGTGACTTTTTAGTTAACATTCTACTCATCAGGTATAAAACCATTCATTGCCAGTGTACTAAACATACTGTAATATAACTGTTTATAGTATGACATACATGATGCGGAGTAAATAACCTACCCCAGCATCGTTTGCAGCGTGCACTCGAAACCTGTAGGTAGCACCGGGAAGCAGATTACCCACAGTGCACTCTGTGTGTAATCCATTGTACACCTCTTTCGCATCTGCATCCTCCTCTAGTCCACACATCTCCAGACTGTAGGTTAGAGCTTCGTTCTCAGGATCACAAACAGGACCCTCTATAGAGAGAGAGAGAGAGAGAGAGTAAGACAAAGAGATGCAAGAATGATGAACAATACACCATTCAGCCATAACATTAAAACCCCTGACAAGTGAAGTGAAGAATGGTGGGAAACAGTTCTGGTGGAAAACCTCGGGTCCTGGTATTCATGTGAATGTTACAAGTGCATGTAGTAGCTTGTTAAACAGTTGTTAACATGCACTTAAGAATTCGATAACCACAGAAACAAATCTTCTCATTAAACCAGTCAATAAGTTTACATGCACAGGATAATTCCAGGTTTCCATGACTCGGGTTATAATCAGATTTCTGCTTTGCAACCCGTCAATAATCTCACACAAAGGTGCGACGTAAACTTCAAACTTTAATGTCAAATAACCAAATCCTTGAGCACATGCAGCGTTTCAGAGTCTCCACAAAGTTTTCGATAGACACTGCTCTGCCTTTAATTGTGTGCCATGTTTAATTCCAGGGTTGCCAGATCCCACAACAAAAAACCTCAGAGGTCAATAGAATAAAGCACTGGGCCAGGCAACTGTGCCGGTTACACTTGCGTGACATCGGGTACCTGGGTATACAAGAGAAATCTGATTATTGGAACAAAATCCAGCTCTCTTCATTGAATGACTTAATCTGATTTCTAGATCGGAGTATGCTGTTTACAAGATCACTTGAGTAATCAGATAACTGCAGAAATCTGACTATGATTGGATTATTAGGAACACTTAAACACAGTCATTGTTGCAGACCAAGTATACCCCTTAGTCATTTAGGCATTTCCTAATGGCCCCTTTTTGGAAGGTAAACGTGTCGTTTTTCACTGAAACAAATTGTTCAGGAGCAGTTTGAGGGACATGAGAGTTTAAAGTTAATATACATATTCAAAAAATGCCTCCAAATTCCCCAGATATCAATCCGATCTGTAGGATGTGCTGCTGACATATCTAAACACCACAGGACACTTTCAGAGGTCTTGTGAAGGTCATGCCTCAATGGGTCACAAATGAGGGGGATAAACATGAGATTAGGCAGGTGGAGTTTAGGTTAGGTCTGATTAGCTGAGTGGAAAACCAAGACTGTCATCAAGCGAGTGTTGTAATTCAGGTTAAGCAAACATTCTTTACTTAACATGCTGTATTTGGGATTATATTTTTTTTATATCCGTTTTTGGAACCGAGTAAAGATGTGTACACAATTCAACTGCAACCTGTAGTGAGGCCGCAGTTCCCTTGGTAACCCAGCGGCTCATGGACATAAAAAGAAAGTGATCGATAAAAAGGAGACATGCTTGTGATAAACATGTTTGTTATGAAGTGGAACGTGATGATGAGGAGAAGACTACCCCGTGATTGAGGTGATTGAAGCTTCACTGACCCAAAAATGGATCTGTGAGTAGAACTTCAGACCAATATCAAACCTTTGAAGCTCTGGGAGTTGATGCATACACCCTCAGTGTCTTACTTTATTAACCTAGATTCAGTACATCAGTCAGTCGACGGGTTTTTAATGGCAGATGCTGATATTTAGCGGGCAGGGTTACAAATGTAAAACGCTGATATCACAAATAGGTTTGTTCTTGCTGATAAAACTAATAATAATAAATCAGAACAAATTGCTCAACAACAATTAGCACTTAAGTTCTAAATGCACAAGAACATCACCAGAAACAGTAGCTTCTTGTTTCTGGGGAAAATACTTATATATTTGAAAAAAAAAAAAAAAAAAGTCTCAGCAGCCCCAGTTTAAACGCTGCCAATTGCAAAGCAGGAAACACTAACAAAAAATATTTAAAAGCCTCCATATTTTTGAATATTGGCCTAAAAATGGCATTAACTGACCTGATTAAACGATTGACTGCTAGCACTTAGTATAAATGTTGATCAACACATGCCTGGCCGTGTGTGAGGGCGGCCGCAACAGCAACCCCCTACCCTCATCAGCGATGGGCTGTAATCCCATGCCATCCCAGCTACTTTCCCCAGAACAGCAGGGTTAAATCACAAAAATGAACGATTCTGGTCATGCAACCACATTTTAGATGGCAATTGCTTAAAGATATATTAGATCCAAGCGTGATTAATGGCCTACTTGTTTTTGTCCTTTAAACACAGAGGGACATTTAACGAATTTTAGATAATAAGCCGGTCGCCATGGAAGTCCAGAATAATTAATTATTCTGTTTAGTCGGAAAAGGGAAAAAAATACAGTGAGAAGAACATGTGTCCGAACAGAAATGAAAAACAAAAACAGACCTGACTCACAGGGTGGGTGTATGTGAGTGTTTGTGGGTATGCTTAATGGGAAAGGAAAGATACTCACGCCACTGTAGGTTCACCTCCCTGTGTTTGATGCTTCCTTGAACGGTGAGGGATTGGCAGGGGCCAGGTGGCAGACTCAAAGTGCACACCAGCAGGCTGTCCGTGCACTGTAGGAACAAAGAATTGCAAAACGGGCTTTGTTCTCTCGTCCAGCAAGAAGAAAATACTCAACTGAACCGGAGTTGTAATTAAAGCATCTGTAGGTTAGTAAGAATTCATTTTCCATTTCCTCAGGATTACCTGGCTGTGGCCACCCGTGCTGGCGGTGCTGATGCGAACAGAGTACTGAGTAGCTGCTTTCAGGTCCTTACACACGTGCTCCCGCAGGGGCCCGCGATACACGGCCACCCACTGGCTTACCACTGTAAAACAAAGCATTCGGAATCAAAGGTTACCCTGATTTCTCATCTCACTAAGTTCTGTTAAGCTGGAATGGTGTTACTGACATGTGAAGGCTGTGAGACTAGGCAGGAAGTCCAGCTGATGCATAGTTTGGTCTGTGTGTAAAATCTCCTGTGAAGCCCCTGACACAGAGCTAACAGGTACTCACTGAATTGGATAAAGCTCGTCTAATCAATGAGCACATAATGCAGTAGTAGGGTGGACTAGTGGTTAAGGTACTGGACTATGGACCAGAAGGTCCAGGGTTCAAATCCCACCTCTGCTATAGTTGGGTCCCTGAGAAAGGCCCTTAACCCACAATTGGATTGTAAGACTGTATTTATTGTAAGTCGCTCTTTATAAGGGTTTCTGCTAAATGACCTAAATGTAGTAGTAGTAACTGGAGTGCAGATGGGTGTGTTATGCACAAATCTTAGCATTTACTGAACAGTGCCCTTTTATAGTTACACAGGTTCCTCGTACTAAGCTGTCACTCAGTAAATCAGGAATATA
>JAUZST010096901.1:0-18860 GCA_034779995.1 Parotocinclus haroldoi
ATAAATTATAGCACGTCCCGTCTTGTAACATAGGGCATGTTCGATTAATCAGACCAGCCGGTTATTAGGACCAAAACTATCGCCTCCCGATGTGGTTCCATTAACCGGATTCGATTGTCTTTCGTAAAAAGTTAACTGTTGGCTGTTGCTATGGTGATTTTTACTTTTTTGTCCACGGTGTGGTATAAGTAAAAATGCATTCATTCTTTTCTTTGACCTCCTGCCCCCCTCATTGCCCTCTGTTGGGTCTGGGGACCTCTCTATATCTCCAGGCAATGTAACATGGAAATCTGTTTTCTTCCTCTATATAAAAACTGTCCTGCTATTCATTATTTTAAAGCAACTTGCTGATCCTCTTTAACTTCGATTTTTTACGTTCTATCTTCATTCAATTCTGCTCTTATCTGTCTCTTTCATTTTCCTTCTTATCTTTGTTTTTTTTCTCTTGATTATTGGCTCTGCTGCTTATTTCAGTCTTTTTCCTTATGGTAATCCCAAAGCTAATCCACAGAGAAAGTTATGTGTGCTTCATGTTTTCTTTATAGACATGACCCATCACAGCAGCTCTAGTTCCTTACTGAAGCTAATTAACTGATAACTCTATTTTTAGAGTAAGCAAATGTTTTACACTCAAAAAGTACATATTGGCCAATTAGTCATATAGCAATCAGCGTGTGTATACATGTCACATATTTCCCCATACACCCAGCTGAAATTGAATAATCTTACAAGATTTCTAGCAGGAAATTGTAATGATAGTCAGCTAAGTAACAATATCAAATTGACAGGTTTTCAAACCATGTTGGTAATTGCTTACAATTTCGAGGCATATATTTAACTGCTGGCTAACATGAGTTAACTTGACAGGACCAAAGTACTTTTTTATACATGTTCATAACCTTCACTGACGATGCTAGATAACTTGTCGATTGACAGACACCTGGCAGAGTGAATTTTCAAACCATATTGTTAAATGTTTATTATCTCCAAAGGGTAATGCTAGGTGGATAACTAACACTAAAAGAACTGTTTACTCAGATTTTTAAATTTAGAGATATTTTAGAAGATTGCCGAAACTTAACTCAGCGGATAAAATAAACTAATATAAAAGGGAGCCTAAGGGACATTTATATCTGTAGGTGCAGTATATAAGAGTTTATTTCTATAAAAAAAAACAGCAGAGGCCACTGGACATACTAAGGTATACTCAGGTATGAAGCTGACACAACTAATGGTTAAATCCTTGTACCTGCTGCTACAACTCAACACAACGGTGTTACATTAAACTTATTACTGACAGTGTGTGGTAGCATTAGCTTTGAGGATCATCACTTTCCCAAATTTACGCTCACCCCACAAAACACCAGGCCCTGCTGACTGTGGGTAGAAACTGTAAAGATATTGTGGGTAGAATAAAGTAAAGATATTGAGAGAGATGTACTAAAGGTGCATTTTCACCCACTGTATGTGGAGCAATAGATTTTAAACTTTTAACTAAAAAACTAAACGTTTACGTTAAAAAATAGAAACTCAAATGACTTAAAATTCAGGGGGTACTTTCTTCAACAGTTATAAGACCTATGAAATAAGGTGTGAACCCACCTTATAAAAATTGTGAAAAGGCTTTTGCTTTACCTATCAACGACTGAACAACTGTGTGTAGACTACCCGTTAAATGATCTGTGGTAGCATATGTGATTAAATTAGCAGATTAGATTAAAAATGTGTATGCCAACCATTGTGAGAAGGACCATGGGTGGCTCAGTGGTTAAGTCAGCTTAAAAGTTGAGTCATTGAGTAAGACTTTTCAGCTGCTCATCTTAACTGTAATTCAGTCCAGACAAGCACAACACAGTGGAGAAAGCAGGGTTGCCTCAGAGCTCCAGACATCCCAGGTTCGATTCCAACCTTCCAACTGTCCTTACTGTAAATGTGTGGGTTTTCTCCAGGTATGCTTTTTTCCTCCCCATATTGTTCTGACTTTGCCACAAAGAACTGCTGATGCTGATGAGACAGTATATAAATAAATACTCATACATGCTCTAATAAACAGACCTACCCATTGCATGTAACTTCCTGTCATTTGAAGCGATGTTAACAGTTCCTTTAAAGTAGTTATAAGTGGCAGCTTCTACCTACACCACTGAACCCCTCTCTACCCCGAGAATCCCCGACACACATGCATCCAGTGTTCCTCTCTCCTCTGACCCCTGCTCTTGCATGCCCGGATCTCTTTTGTAGGGAAAAAGAGAGAAATGTATGAGCATCCTGTCTACTGCTTGGCGTCACAAGTGATGGATTTAACCATTCGTGAGTACCTGCCTCATCCTCCACCAGTCCATCCCTTCTCTCCGTCATTAGTGTCAGCACCTTCCCTTTAGCCCTAGCAAGTAACATCCTATTGCTTTGAGACTGCTTGCCTTTAAAAAAAAAAAAAAAACCTCTTCCACCTGCCTAGTCGAGTCGAGTCGAGCCACAAGTCACTCTGTCAATCTCCATCAACCTCTCATATTCGCCTGGGTCTCAGTGCTGCTCATTTCTATTCTAACTACTGACTTCCTGTCTGTGATTCGAATGCATTTTTACTTTTGCTTCTGTTTGATCTCCATGCCCTTATGATCATATCTCGCAAGCTTTCGACAGACATCAGGTACTGTATGAATCTCGCTCAGAGGTGATGTCAAAAATGAACTAGGAGAACTGAAAGATCTAGATGCGCCTTCAGCACTAATTATCCACCTCTTTACAATTGTGTACTTTATAGTGCATGATTTCCGTTTGCCTTTCCTAGTAGTAGCTAACTATTGTAAAGATTTTAAAGAAATTCAAACTTGTTGTTAGACAGGGATGACCAGAATTCTTGAAAGAATGTCTCTAATAAGCCATATAAAATGATGGTGGTGTCTGTCTGTCAAACCATGACTGTTCTGTCTGAGTTGCTTTCGATGGCTTTTTATTGTGCGTCCCCAGTGCTGTGTGTATCACTGTCAGTCTCACATCACTACACTGTTTGTGTACTACTGAAAGGTGTGTGTTTGGGGGCTCTCACAGGCAAAATGTGAGATGAAGATTTCTTCAGATCTATTTCTCTTTCTCTCTCTCTCTCTCTCTCTCTCTCTCTCTCTCTCTCTCTCTCTCTCTTCTCTATGGCTGTCTTTCTCTCTTTCTTACCTTTCATTCCCAGAAATGGACTGCTAGCTGACATTCCTCTTCCTCCCCTTTCTTCTCTTTTATTCTCTTTGTAGTTGAGAAATCACAGAAGGATCAGAAGGATCCAGGTGAAGCCTTTTGTTTGACTAATTGCTACTGCAGTTCCAGAGCATAATGGCCTCGCAGCATTGCTAAAGTTCCTTGTGAAAACACCATAGGAATGCTGCGAGCACCTTATGCCAGCTTCCCCCTTATAGTCCCCATGTGCTGCATCTCTGCATTGAAGATGCACCTTGTCTCAGTTGTTGGTACAGGCCATTCTGCCACCATGTGGAGATCGATTCCCTCACACTTCATTACTTGAGACGTTAATTAAATTTGCTGCTGAACTGAGAGGGAACGACTCTTAACATGTACAGCTCTCCCAGTTTTATATCACTAGAGAATAATTCAAGTATCATTTTAATGGAAATTCAGATGGTAACCATTTAATTCTACGTTGAACAGTAGAACTGAATGATTCCATACCGGAAGATGCCTTCGCATCATCTGTAAATTAAGTATTTTATTTGATTAACTTGCTACAAGCAAATCTTTGATCTGCCTAATTATATATCTGTTTGTGTGAAATACAGTACTGAGCAAAAGTCTAAGGCCAGCATGAAATTAGATAGAGCACTGTTTTAGCACTGGTATAATGGCCATATAAAATTATTTCTAAGCCTATTTATTAGAATGCAACCTGAAAATACAGGAAATCTGTATGTAGTATAAAAAACCTGAAAATCAGGAAAAAGAAACAACCTTAATAAGATAGAGTACCAAGTATTGTGTGTGACTCCCCTAACACTTGAGGAATAGTTAATCGGGATGCCAGTTTGAGATACAGAAGCTTGACTAGAAGATTCAAAGAAGCTTGACTAAAGTGAAAAGGCTAAGATTTGACATATGCAAGTTTTGGGTTCATTAATCAACAATATTTTAGATATAATCTAAAATTACACCACTGCTAAAACAATACATATAATGCTGCCCTAATACTTTTGCACCATTCTGTACACGATCTGGCAAGAGAAGGCATTTCTTCTGCAGGTCTAGATTGTAATGTAACATGTATATCCTTGTACTTTAACTTTAACCCTTTATGCTTTTCAATCTCAAATCCAATATAATTTATTTAACAGGCAGAAGAAGCAGCGAAGAGTTTAATGGGTTAAATGGAAAGTCTAGGGACTGTGTTTTGTGTTGTGATTGACTGAGAAGATGGATGATTTTCATTATTATTTGAGCTTTTTAAGTAGCACACAAAATGCATAGTCCCAGCAAAACACACTCACACTGTACTTATGAATACCTACTTGTTTGTGCAATTATCGAATTAGCCAATCATGTGGTAATTAGTACAGTGAATAAAATTATGGAGATATAGACCGCACACATCATACTAACCATTAGAATGGGAAAACATGTTTGTTGGCATTATTGTTGGCTTAAGTGTTTATTTAACGAGTTTCCACACACAACAGTCTCTAGACTTCACTTACAATGGTGCAATAAAGTGAAAATATAAATTTTGGGCTAATACCCAAGAATGGAAAGCTGAGGCTGCAAGGGCCACAGGCTCACCACAGCTGAAGACTGGAAAGGAAACTGAGCCGCATCTCAATTTCTGATAAGGCATCCAGATTGTAGGGTCACAATTTGGTGTCAACATCAATCAATGGACAAAACCTGCCATGTACCAGCAGTCCAGACTGGTGGAATTGTGTGGCAATTTTTTCTTGGCGCGCTTTGGGCCAGTTATAACAAATCAACAACTGCTTGAATGCCGCAACCTGTTTGATGCTGACCATGTCAATCCCTTTCTTCTACTTCTGTCTGTACCCCACAACCCTCAAAAAGGGGCTGATTATGTTTTTAACGGTGCAAAATAAAGATGTACATTTTTATTATATAGACAGGTTAAGTGCTTGATGTTGCTTGATGTGCTTCAGAACTAAAGAGGAAACTTTTTAAGACATTTTCAGTCGTGTCTTATCATAAGTGTGCTGTTATACCCCCATCTTAACATGTTCCACATTGTATGGAAAACTCAATTACCAGTTTTTGACAATCTTAAACTAGCATGCAGATGGTATATCTTCAGATGATTTGCTTTATTAAGCAGAAGTATTAGGAGAAGTTCTCACCAGCTTCAGATTGAGCATATACCTCTCTATACAGGTTGTAATTCAGGTCAATATCAACTTAGATGTCAGTGTTCTGCATTTGCGGTGAAACCCAATGCAGATACAGTCAAACAAACAACTATTTAAAATCACATTTAGTTGTGTCCAGAATCCTCTTCTCAGTCAACACATTACATATGAACTATTTCTCATTACCTTCAGTGTTTGTCAGTGTCTATTTACTTTGCAACACCATCTCCATGATCCTATTGAATGGACCATTCTCATAAAGCTATATGTCCTATGTGTAAACATTATACCAGAACAATCTAGAACAGGGTTTTATAACATACAGAAGATCAAAGAATAAAACAACATATTTTATCAATAGACACTAACTGAAGGACTAATTATTAGCGATTAGTGAACATACGTTCTTGCACGGGCTGGGCATTCTGCATGATGACTGTAACATGTTTTTGTTTATCTGATCCGATTTGATTCATTACATTCACCCCATAATGAATTGAGGTCTGTGTGTGACAAAACAAAACACTAGGACATAATGTATACTTTGGTACATATGTAACTATGATAAATTGTGTATCGAATGCATTTAAAATATACCTTAAACTGTAAATATTGTAAAACAATGTTAATATTTCAATAAATAGTTAGTGATTATTGTGGATACTGCACTCATAATAGATAATGCACTTAAATATAAATATTCTCTTAAGCATTTGGTCTGAACAGAAATCACTCATTTAGTGTCAGTATCAGTAACAGATATACTTTAAAAGGAGACGAGAGTTAAGCCCGTGTTTTTGCATTTGTTTCTGCATTTATTCAGTTGACAATTTCACCTCTGTGCTTTAGAGAATGTAGGCCGCTTAGTTACTCCTGCCAAAAAACTGGAGGACACGCTCCGCCTAGCTGAACTGGTCATTGAGGTGCTTCAGCAGAACGAAGAGCATCATGCAGAGGTAAGGATCATGTGCACTTACCATAAAGCATACAAACTTGTGCAGGTAATACTATAATCTATATTATTACCTTACGAGTCCCCCCCCCTTAGACAATAAGCCCTGGCATTTCAGTGCATTTTCAAAGTGTCTCATGGAGTTGATGTCAAGATTGCAAATCCGCAAACAGGACAGGAGGGCAGAAAGTTGATGAGCTAACCAACTACAAGTGAAAACCTATAAATGATCCTTTTGACAGTCACTGGGCTATCAAAACAACCTATTTTACAGCCACTGTTTGTATGTGGAATGAATTCAGATATGATTTTTTTCTTTGCTGAAATAGCAGACCTCAATAATTAGAAGGGTTGTCCACAAATCTTTTTATATTTAGTGCATGTAACGACAAACAGCATCCTGAGTAAACCCAACATGAGAAAATGAAATAGAGCTGTGATTTCTACCCAGGAGTAAGAGTTTAGAGTTTGTGGAAACCTTGTGCTGGATTGCTGAAACTATTCCACCCCTGTTTGATTCAGTCTTCATTAATTTAAAAGATGCAGAACATTCACATATGGGTACCTAAAGCAATGATTGTGAGCTGTGTTAAATAATGATGATCAGTAACCTTGATTGTGTTCTTTCGCTGTTGCTCGGTTGCCTGGACACATTCAAAAGGGTAAAGAGGTATGTCTATAGTCTCAGAAGAACCACCAAGATCCCTCTTAACCACCCTACCCATCTTTTCTGCATGCCCACTCCTTCCTTAACCCTCGGTAAAGGGCTTTGCCTCTACACCCCATCATTCTCCTAAAAGAGCCCTTTCCTGCTCCATCATGGGGCTTGTGTAAAGGCACTGCACACTGCCCTGAAGCAGCTCCAAATGAAAATGAAACTGAGCTCATTTTCACACACGGCGTCTTGCACAACCCCTATTTCTCCTCCTAACCGAACCCTCACCTTAACTGTAAAACTGCAACTGAATTCTCTTCCTGAGTTCTACAAGAACATGGTATTTGTACAGGAGTGAAATCAGCACTGCAGGTTTTACTACCAGTTTGAGTGCATTCTTCGGCAGACTTTTCTACTAAGAACATGGAAGCAAGATGCAGATGACCCCTTCATGTGACCTGTTCATTCTTCTTACATGTTTTGCAAGATGCACAAGACATGTGGCTATTACAGAGCATTCCTATCAGCAGCATAGCAATCTCAGTCATGCCATACACAGTACTGTGCAAAAGTCTTAGGCCACAATTGGATGTGTTGTTTTAGAAAAGATAGAATGACCATATGTAACATATTGTTGATGATCAGACCCACACATTTCAAATGAGGATTTGACATATCTCTATAATACTCTCTTCCACTGATCTGCATTCCAATGCTTCTGAGGCATATCTTAACCTTTTCACCATGTTTACTGTTTTCACCCATGCTGCCCTAAGATTTTGTACAGTATTGTATAAATTGCAAATCGTTGACCTAATATCTATTTACAGCATATAATGTTTGTGTGATTACAGCTATATCACACCATTTATAACTATAACACCTTTAGCAGCCATTATAAAGAAACGCTGTGGGCAGTCATTTAACATTTAACATTTCTATAGTACATAAAGTATGTTCTTATGTAGACTGATGAGCCTAAATGTCAGGACAGCATGGTCTGCAACAATCTTTAGCTATATGACATGTCAAATTACCTAAGATCAGAGCATGATACTCCCTCCTGGTCCATCTGGTGGCACAAGCACCCTATTGCCCATGTTATGTTAAGTAAATAAACCATATGGACATAAGACACCAGCATTTGCATAAACTCCTGCCCAGTTTTAACTTTAGCCTTTATAGCCAAGGCAAGTACTCACCACTGCTAACCGGGAGCAGCCCAAAAGTCAAAGAAATTCCAACAAATAACGATTCTTGAGATACATAGTTGCAACAAGATAATAACCTTTTTTTTTGGCTCATCGGTATGAAATCCAAACCACCAACCCTAAACCAGGAATATCTTCAAAATGTCTTGCGATGTTTTTTTTCCAAACCACTGGAACTATACTTAAGATATGGATGGTGTAAATGTCTGCTCTAACTGAGCAGGCCTAGGCAGACAATGGCAAGGGAACACTCCGTAAATGTTATAACAAATAACCTTAGGAGGACCAAGACTCCAAAATGGATCCAACGTCCTTGGGAGGCCTGGATGTTCTGTGTAGCAGAACAACAAGTTTATAGTAATTGATTAAATTAAGTTCAGTTAAATAAAAATGAACAGACCTAAGATATTTAAAGAAAATCGAATAATGGAAATAACACAAACTATTGCATAGCTTATGGTCATTTAAACAGAATACAATATTATGAAGAGTATAATAAATAGAAAATATAAAACTGATATAAATATATATTAATATAAAAACAGTTGTTTTTTTACAACCATGCCATCTTTTGCTTTTCATGATTGGGTTTGTAACTGTAAATAGTGCGTTTAGAAAATTGTATTTAAGTCTGCTTTGTTAAGGCATAACACAGCAAACACAAAGTAACAAAATATTTGCAATCCACCATATTTTTGCCATATTGATGGCCAGGGTGGATCTGTAGTTCAACTACTGGACTCTACCACTGTTTCACCCTTATGTAAGACACTTTTTAATTATGTACAATAAACAGGGGTGTGTGATATTGAAAAAAATATTGCTGATAATTAGAAATATATGATACTTTAGCTGTATAAATATTGGGTCTAAAGTATTCAGTATTTGTTTGATCTCAAACCCTTTCAACAACCTGAATTGACTCCATGTCTTTCCTGGTGTAATTGGTGACAGCATTTGTATCTTGCTGTCTGTTGCTTTTCTTGATTTAAGGCACATTTTTTGTAAAATGATTCTGCTAAAGTTTGCTAATGTGCTTTTATGCTGGTTTATGCCTCTCATGGACTGAAGTTTGTTATAATCATCATATTCTGCACAGTGGCTAGCTTGCAGATAGTGTAACAAGTTTGTTGATGAGCTGATTTCCAGATGTATAGACAACCAAAACCATGTTTTTTAAAATTAAATCACCTTTAATGGAGTTAGGGTTAATCTTATCATGTAGACTGTGAGGCTGGTGGTGTCTGTATTTTGTCTCCTCCTTCACTCATTTTTAACTTTAGTCAAGCGCGTTTAGGTAGAATGCTAGCTTGATTTGTGGTGCTAACGCACTGCGTGCACTCATTACACATACATAGTCGTCTATCCTACTTGGCCACATGACGCAGTGAATATGTGAACTCAGAACATGTTTTTGACTGTTTTCTGTTGCGAATTGAGTGACATACTCATTAATGTCATCTCACACATTGCTAAAACAAACAATGAACATATTATCATAAATGATACATAGAACACAATATACCATGTAAATAGTCATTGTACTTTAAATTATATTGTTGGGTACTTTAAATATTTATTGCCTCAACTTAACACCTGCCCGTAAATGTCAATGTAAAAAAATGTCAGTAGGTTATCATTTCTTTTCTAACTACAGGTAATCACTCATGCTACAGTGAATAGAGATTAGGCTGAGAAACAATTGTTCAAAGCCACAAAATTTGATCATTTTCTTGATGCTGGAGACTGAAACCGCTGCATGATGGGAGTCTTCTGAGTGACAAGCCTTTCTCTGTGTCTGGGTGCATGCACGTAGTGCTTCACATCCACCGAGAGTGTATGTGAGAGCAACAGGGGATGAACATATGAATTTCATAGCATCAATTCACAGAAGAGAAGCATGTGTTTAACCTGCATGACAGGAAGCTTACAAGTGACACTCTTTTAACTAGACATTTCTCCACATCCCTCGCTCTCCAGAGATCTCACTGCGGGCCAACAGAGACGTGTGAGTGAACGCATGTGAGTGTGTGCGAGAGAGTTCCTGCCTGAAGCTGTGACTGCCTGTGTTAAGTCTCAAAGCTGTCTGCAGGGATTTTATGGAGGCTGATTGAAATAAGGCACTTCATAACCAACTTGAGATCTGGAAGCCTTTCAGATATGGAGAATCTGTGGAGAGTCATGCCATGCGCCAGTCCCAGGACTGTGTGTGGCACAAAAATCATTTCTGTTACACATGCACTTGTTTGCTGTCTGCAGGCATTCGCATGGTGGTCTGATCTAATGGTGGAACATGCCGAGACGTTTCTTTCCCTTTACGCTGTGGACATGGACGCAGCATTGGAGGTCCAACCGCCAGACAGCTGGGATAGCTTTCCACTCTTCCAGCTGCTCAATGACTATCTGCGTCTCGACTGTGAGCATTTCCTCGTTTTAACCTGTTTTGATATCCTATTATATTCTCCACACACCAGAGAGTTTACTGAAAATAACTTACCTTTTAACCTTTATACTTAGCATCAAGTTTGTCACGTTCATGTAGGGACTAGTCAATATCAGTACTAATCCAATACTTTGCATTTAAAAAGTGCAATGCAATGAATGCAGAAAGTTAGGAAATTAAGAAGATAAGCCAAACTGGGGAGAAAAGCAGGGAATCTCTCAAAGGCAAAAAATCCTTTGAGAACAGTTAAAAAAAAGTGAGAATAGTTCTAAAAAATGAGTATGTTCTATGAACAAAAACGAAAATGAACAGTATCCTGTGGTAGAAAAGAGACAGAGGTTTTCACAAACAAGTAATGAACTGAAGCAAACTAGGAGCTGTCCATGGTGCTGACTACACCCTGTCCACACTCCCTAGTCCTTATTACTGCTGACATTCCTATACTTTGTAATATGATGTTGTCTGGTAACCTTCCCTAAATACTAAATAAAGCAATATACACAGTGAATAAAAATAGAAAAGGAGGACAATATCTGCTTTTGTTTGTATATAAAATGATAGACACGTACACACTGCAGTTATTCATTTATTCATTTATTAATTGCCTTCCACTTAATCCACACTGGGTCGCGAGCCAGACGGTGCCAACCCAGCAACTCTGGGCGCAAGGGCAAGAACAACCCCAGACGTGCCAATCCATCGTACACACAGTCATGCACATAGTCACACACTAAGGGCCACTTTTTAGAGACACCAATTAACCTAACACACATGTCTTTGGACTGTGGGAGGAAACCAGAGTACCCGGAATAAACCTAATGCAGTGAACACAAAACAACAAAGATATGCAGACAATAATTAGCTGACCTGCTGTGAACAATAACCTTCTATGATGTTTCTAATCCAAATTCATTAGTTATGTATCCTTTAGCTATACCGTTAGTAATGATAGATTTATTAGAATATGTTTATGTTAAAATAATGTTTTTTTCTCTGCTAACCTTCTCATAAAGTCATCATTGTATTATATGAGACAGCATAGGGGTCTATAAGCTTACTCATATAAAAAAATGTAAAGATTCTGTAACTTAACTCAGCTCAGAAACACACTCTTTTATGAAAAGCCAATCTTTAAAATAATAATAATAATAATAATAATAATAATAATAATAAAGATGACTTAACTGAATGCCTATGTAAGCTTGAGCATATAGATTTTATGGAGACATATGTAAATCAAGTTCTTTGCTATGAAGACCACCCTTACATGTGGCACACTGTACAATCATATGCAAAAGTTATAGCTCCCCTAGTGAATGCCGTACATTAATTAGTGAAGTAGTAGTTAGGAAATAGTATTAAAATAGTATTGAATTACCAAATGAGAAATCAGCTTAACTTCTGCAGAAAATTCACTATGATGCATTTCGGAACTGACTTTGTTTCGGTGGCTGGAAATATGCATAACAGTTAAACAATCAAGAGGCAGAGATCTAGAGGCACAAAATATGTGCACATGCTGAACTGCTACCCTTTGCACATGGAAGGTCACCACGCTTTGCCTATAGCATTTAGCTATGAAATGGCCTTAGCAGCAGACAGGCGCTAAAGCAGGCCCTCATTCATTCTGCTAATGAGGACTAAAACAGAGCATCCCGAGAGCCGGGAGCCCCAGCCACACGCTCACAGACACACAACCAAGTGGACAACTGCTGCAGCTTCAAGTGGCTAATTGGAACAAAGCAATCATGAGGCAAACAAACATGGCACCTACTGTGCACCACTGACCTTCAGTTCAGAAAGAGAGTTAGCACCAAGCAGTGGAAGATGCTGATGTGTATTTATCAGACACAGAACAAAACGTGTTCTGAGAGTAAAGATGAGAGTAATGTCAGAGCTTTATCGATCTTACTGGAGATTGTACTACGATATTATAATATGTACTATAACAAGAACCAGTCCACAAAGGCAATATCATAGATACATGTGTGGGGAAGGGGTTTAAAGATTTCTTTTGCTCATACAGTGGAACCTTGTTTTTTGTCAATAATCCGTTCGAAGGTGCCTGATAACCGATATCCAACATGAGCTGTTCCGTTTGCCACGTGTGCTACCACTTATGGTCTGCTCTGCTCTATTTTGGCCAAGCAGTGTAGAGACACTATTGCCTGAGGAAGGGAAGGCTGGTGAAAGATGATGGATGGATATGGGATGTGTAGCCTCGTGTAGTCATTCTCTTTGCGTTACATGTTTGGTTACATCTGGAGGGAAAACAGTGGGGGGAAATAACATTACCATTACAACACTGTTGACCACTGAATAAAATTAAAACCAAATGAAAACTGCTTGGTTAGTGTATCTGATAGTGGGCTGTTAAAATAAAATCCCCCATATATCATATATCAGTGAAGATTTGCCTAGTAGAGCTTGTACAACTTAAATTGGGGATCAGGCCTCTCTGGGTGGAACTGGACCAAGATTAAGTTATTGTTTAGACTCATTTTTGCTGTTGTCCAATTTGTTATTGTCCAATTCACCAGTCTTCTGAAAATGGTGGACTTCTCTGGGGAGTTTAATTCTAATAATAAAACTGCATAGAACATGCTACAACACGTATGCAATCTCTACCTATGTCGGCACCTCAATTGACCATCAGGGGCTGCTATTGCAGCATCAGGGAGATGATTCCTCATCTAACCTTTCCTCTGTAAGTGTCTGTGCAACGCCACCAAGTACATGTAAATGAACAGAAAAGAAATCACGCAGTAGCGTGGTGTAACATGTAAATAAAAGTTGAACTTTGTTTGCTTCGCTTCTGTTTAATGAGCCCAACATTTTAAAATGTACAGAAACCGATACAGAAATAACAATGGCTATACAATCTGTTCTTCCGCAGATAATCTGTGTAATGGGAAGTTCCATAAGCACCTGCAGGATCTGTATGCTCCTTTGGTGGTGAGATACGTGGATCTCATGGAGTCCTCCATCGCCCAGTCCATTCACCGGGGCTTTGAACGTGAATCCTGGGAGCCTGTCAAGTAAGGAGCTCAGTGCCTTCAAGCTGTGCTTATAGGAAGCAGGGAAGCTGAGGAGCCGATCATAGCACAGAATGCAACCGGGAAACTGTTTATGTCAAAATGATATGGCTCTGAGAGGTCTTATGAAGGCCATTCCATCTAGTGTACAGATGATAATTAGTGTAAATTTGTTATAGTGGGAGTCTACGGAATATACAGTACTGTGCAAAAGTCTTAGGCCACCATTAAATTAGATAGTCTCTATTAGAATACTTATTAGAAAATACAGATAATCTGCATGCAGAACATTTGTATAACAGTAATTTTTATTAAGGAACTGAAAACAAGTGGCAAGTATTAAGTATTAATTTCCCTCTTTTACACTTGAGCAATAGCAGCATATGGCAGCTTCATAGGAATGCCATGTTGACACCTCTATAGCCTGATGACGTTTGATCGGGAGCTGAATTTTTGAAGAGCAGCAGCCAACCACATTTTTTTTCTACATTTAAGCAGGGTGAAAAGTCTAAGATATAGATATACTGAGGCTTCCAAAGATTGGAATTTTGGGGGCTTAAGACTTTTGCACTGTGTTGTAACCACTTATTATGTGTTATATCAACATGGTGCTAGTCTTTTTGTATCTGTCTGTGTATCATGATTTATGATTTACAATGTTCTTTCACCATGCAGTCAGTCAGCCAATCGTCATGCTCAACATTGCTGTTTCTTCTCACTTCATACTGTTGTTTTCTGCTCATCCGCAGCATTCTGTCTTGTCTGTCTTTTCTTTTTATCACAGGAGTTTAACAAGTAGTCTGCCCAACCTTCCAAATGTCAACCTCCAAATGCCAAAAGTACCAAATCTCCCGGTGTCAGTTAGTCTTCCACCAATGCAATTACCTCTGTTTTCCACTCCCAACTGGATGGCGGCCTTAACGGACACAGAGTGTGTACTGAGCTTTTGCAAATATAGATACAAATGTGGCCTTGGTGTGAACATGATTCAATGGAGAGGCTATCATGCAATGACTATGCAAACGTCTTAGGCCACCATTTCATGTGTTATTTTAGCAATGTTATAATAACTAAATATAACATATTGTCGATGATTGGATGATTGGATGATTGGATGGATGATTGGAGCAGAAAACTAATAAAACAATATCGTTACATTTTATCATATCTGTTCCCCTTTCGAGTAACAGTGGTATCTTTGCTGCTACCCATCCAAAATGACCAATCCTGAATCTTATTCTCACTGTAAAGGGCTCAACTTGGCAACCCAATAAAGCTGCCAAATGTTGCTAAAGTGTAAGAGGAGGTCACACTAAAGACTTATTTAAGTTTTTGATGCAAACAAATTAATCCTAAAAATAATTATATATGGTCATTAGACCATTGTTTATATTTAACCTAATGGTGGCCTAAGACTTTTGGACAGCACAATGCATGTACAATGCTTCACCTGATCCTAATGAATGTTAATGACAAGACCACAGCATGATACCTTAGTTCTTATACATTAAAATTGTTCATAAAATAGGAAAGTCTTTTTTCCTCCCCATGCATGTATAATGCCAGAGAGATACAAAGTGGAAGCCCTTTCACCACTTGGGTTATGTACCACATTTTGTATCTTTCTGCTTTCTGCACCTGCCCTCTTTCTTACCCTTGTAGACACTGTAGTGTAGAATGTGATCTTCCCTTTAGCTGTTTTTGTTGGGTGATGGGAACTGACTCCATATTTATTATCTATGTTTGTGAATAAAGGAGCTCTACAGGGCTCTTTAATAGGGCTGTTTTTTCTGATATATATCTTTGACTTTTCACCTTCTCCAGATTTGTTGTATTTTTAGTAATCATCTAAGCATTGATGATATGAATATTTATCAAAGGATATTTGCTTTTCTTCCTGCACTACCCTTTTGACCCCTTGATACCACCTTGAACTTTCTCTCCTTGAATCAGTCCTGTTCTCACTGTATGTTTTGTATGTATGTAGTAATGGTTCAGGAACATCTGAGGATCTGTTCTGGAAGCTGGACGCTCTTCAGACCTTCATCAGAGACCTGCACTGGCCTGAAGAGGAATTTGCCAAACACCTGGAGACCAGACTCAAGCTCATGTCCAGTGATATGATCGAGTCGTGCGTGAAGAGGTTTGATTTAATTAGGATTAATTATTTGTCATGCTGTTGTATCAGTTATCCTCCTGTCCCTTACTAGTCTTTTCTCTCTAACTCTCTCTCTCTCTCTCTCTCTCTCTCTCTCTCTCTCTCTCTCTCTCTCTCTCTCTCTCTCTCTCTCTCTCTCTCTCTGTCTCTCTCTATGTCTCTCTCTCTCTCTCTCAGGACAAGGGTCGCCTTTGAGGTGAAGTTACAGAAGAGCAGTCGCACCACAGACTTTCGAGTTCCACAGTCCATATGCACTATGTTCAATGTCATGGTGGATGCCAAAGCCCAGTCTGCCAAGCTCTGTGCCATGGAGATTGGCCAGGAGGTACTACACAGAGATAAACAAATGCTTTGCCTTTTTAAAATTTCCCCCAATTTCTGTCCTACCTATTTATGTGTGTATCAATCTGTCTGTATATCTTTTCAACTCTTCACCTACCTGCATACTTTTTCTATACACCTGTACGGCTGTTCTTTACCTGTATGGCTTATCTGTCCATCTGAATATTTTTCCCTGTGTAAATTTCCGTTTGTGCATTAATACGTCTGTTTTTTGCAAAGGCTACCAAAACCATTGTTGACCACCTTCTTATTAGAAAACTTTGCCCTTGATCTCATATAGTGGCATTCAAGATGGCAGCCATGTTCCGAACAAAGATAGGCCCCCTCACCCATTTCTTGCTGGGGTATTTAGATATGATAATTTTCCCCTTGTTTCTGAAATAAAAGGGTGCCCTGTGACTTTTGGCTCAACCTGTATAATATTATTCTATACTACATAGCAAAGCTTTATGGGTTACTGTAGTGTACCGTTATTGACCAAAAATTACTGCTGTGAAATTGTCCTATGTAAGGCTGTGCTGCTCTGGGACACCCCACAACTGTAACACAATCCACACAGCTTTTGCTGAACATTGACAAAGCCACATTCGGTTGGCAGACAACTGCACATATTCTCATAGTTAAGTGTTAAGTTATATCAGTCATTACAGCTACATTTCAGCTAAGGAATGGCAACATAGTATATTTGGTAAGCGAGTTAATAAACTTAATAATATATATAATGAGTATAACAAGATTATTAGATCATACAACATATTATTGACAGCTGTCAAACTTGCATTTGTCATTCCTCAATACTCCAGTCACTGATCTTCACCATATTTCTCTTCCGAAAAAGTGGTTTCTTGGCAGCTACCCTTTCAAAAAGACCATTCCTTATCAAGCTTATTTGGACTGTAGGAGGATCGACTTGGCATCCCAATGAAGCTGCTAGATGTTGTTTTTTAATACTACATACAAATGCCTATGTTTTCTTATTGCATTCTCATAAAGAGACCGATACATTTTATATGGTCATTAAAGCATTATTAAACAATGGTAATCTAATCTAGTGTTGGCCTAAGACTTGCACTGTATTTTTAAAATAATGTAATATCGTAAAGCTGCTTTTGAGACAATGCATCATTGTAAAAAGCGCTATATAAATAAATGTGACTTTGTATATTTTTGTATGTGTGTGTCTGTCTATCTGTGTATCTCTGCGCCTGTCTGTCCTTTCTGTCTGTCTGTATGTATGCCTGTCCATCTGTATAAATTTTTCCATCTGTTTATCTGTCTGTCTGTCAGTCTTTTTCCTTTCCTCTAATCCATCATGCCTTTGTCTGTATAGCTTCTTTTGATTCATCTTTATTTCATTTATTATTTCAGTCATCCATGCGTTCTCCATTTCACCTAACATTTACATTCAAACACATATAATTCATTTTAATTATATTATTTTCCTTTTTTTATTTACATGTTTTCACATAAGCCTTATAATTTTCTGTCAAATGTTTCGCTTGACTGCTGTGAACTTCATATTTTCTTTTCTTTATTCACAATGAGCCGTTTCTCTTTTTTTATCTTCCTTTTTTGTCTTGTGAAAGTTTGCTAAAGAATGGGTAAGTGTAGCTAACAATTCAATTGAATTCTCACTCCTAGTTCCCAAATGTATAATTAGCAATTATAGCAGTTTTCCCCGTTCCTCTGACACTCTGCAATTGTTTTGATTCCATTACCATATGTGATAGCTGCTTCTGAATATACATGTGTTAAAACTGAGAGCCCTCACATCTTGAGACAGGTAATAATTATCTGAAGTGAATTAATTACCCAGAAGTCCTCTCCACAGTGGGGAGAGAGACAAAGAGGTATAGCTGTCACCATCAATTTGGGGCAGATTAAGCGATTAAGAGCAGTGAGTACAGGGACAACATATTTTCCGATCATTTGGGATAAAAGGTGAAAACTTGCCTAGGGTTTTCCTTTTAATTCAACTTGTTTTTCTGTGTCTGAGAGCAGTTACTAATATCTGTCTCCCTTACAGCGTCAGTACCACTCTCAGATCGACAATCTGATCGAGGAGACTGTGAAGGAAATGATAACTTTATTGGTGGCAAAGGTACAGCCAAAAGTATTGTCATTTATGGTAAAGCATATAGTGTAGATGTATACATTTAATGTTAAAAAACATTATTTTTACATGACTGACTACTGGACTCAAATGAATGAAGTTTTTTAGAGAAACACATAAGACAACAGAGGTGAAATAAAATGCCTATCATGCTAAATGTCTGAACCTTAATGCATGGCAAAGCAATTATGTAATAATGATACCTTTCCTTGGAGGACATGAGTTGTAGAAAGATGGATATAGGGAAAGAAAGATAGGGGATTGATAGTGAGATGGATGAAGGGAAAATACACTATATAGACAAACGTTTGTAGATTCGTGTTATAAAGACTATGAGAGTTTTGCTATAATTTTGGTTAGAACCTTGCACAGAACCCTGACCACAGCTCCACCAGCTCAACCCCTTGAAAATCCACACCAGGGCTTATTGTTTAACACTACAAGCAGGCCTCAGCCATTTTCCAAAATCTAGTGAGAAAACTCCTTTAGAAGAACAAAGTTTTGGATGTATTGGGTGTCAACAAACCAAAAAAAAGATGGAAGAAGAAATATACACTATTCTAAAAAATTAAGGGATTTATAATTTTTGGTGAAATGTATATA
>JAUZST010096912.1:5000-18860 GCA_034779995.1 Parotocinclus haroldoi
TGACCTAATAATCTCTACTGCTGGTACTGATGAACCTTAGTCATTCTTACGTTCAGATTCCTTTCCTTTTGGTTCGCAGTCGTTCATCGTTTGAGTGAAAACTAGAAGTTCGTTTTTCCTAGATCGTCGTTTTACTACATTAAACCCCGTTAAGCTTTTTATCCTGGGTTCACGTTAAGAGTTTTGAACTCTCCCGGTTAACGAAGCATTTGTATTAAGAGTGCCCGGTCGGTTGAACCCGGTGCGCTGCTGAAGCTCAGCATCAGGCTGGTCCCTTTGATGTTTTACCACGTTGTAGGTTTAAGATCAGCTTTCCACTCATCTTCCACTATTTTGCCTTTTTGTTTTCTTGCCAAACTTTTAGGCGCTTTCCATCGTCCGTCTTCCGTCCGATAGAACAAAGCTACGCGATGACGTCACGCACCCCTCCTGTTTGATGGGTGCCTCCTTAGTAAAGCCGTATTTTTGGCACTAATGGGAAACGAAAAGCGGAATCGCAGCGCCCGATTCTTTCAACACGTATCTGCTTTTAAAACTTCTGATGCATTCTGCTCACGATTACGTTTTCGTCCAATTTTTTTCTTTTGCTAAAGCTATAAACGATCCAAACCAATGCACGTTTCCTTGAGTGAGTTTTCAAATTGAAAACAAAATGCTCCGTTTTTAGCTTCCCCTTTGCCTGATTTTCCTCTCTAGTTTCAAAATGCAGTTTCGTTTTGTCCAGGAAAATAAAAATCGAGTCAAAGCATCACGCTGAAATACGTTATGCCTTCGTGCCGTGTTCGGTTATTTATTTTTCCCTCTCGTTCGTTGTGTAACGTGGCTCGGGTTCGATCACGCGATCGACCCTGCTGAATCTGTGGGATTCCGGTTCAACATCATGGCCCATAAATCTCCCTTATGTAACTTCATTATGATACAGAACGAATGAATGTTCTTGGTGTTTTTCACGGAGACGTCCTGTTTCCCTGAACGGTCACGCTGCCCCACTGACTCATTTTCCTGTTCCTTATCTGAGACATTGATATGATGTTGGAAAACATACGCCAGGTGTTAAAACGACAGTCTGCATTTTAGTCACACACACACATTGAAACAGCTCACGAGTTCATGCACAAATATCAATATGGGCCACCTTATGTACGGATGGAAAAAGGTGGGGGTTTTTTTTGGCTCCTTTGGATTGTTGAGTTTAATCTTCATCCATCCATTTATCTTCCGCTCAATCCACACGGCCATCCAGGGCCCACGAGGGCAGGAACAACCTTAGGCAGGGCGCCAGTCCATCATAGGGCCCACTCACACACAGTCACGCAACTTTAGAGACTCCGATTAACCTAACACGCACGTCTTTGGCTTGCGGGAGGAAACCAGAGTACCGACTCCACACAGAAAGGACCCAGGCCGCCCCACCCTGGGATCGAACCCAGGAGGTGGTGGTGAAACCCCACCGAGCCCCCTGGGCCGCCCTAGGGTTTAGCGCGTTAATATTAAAGGCCGTTACACACAAATAAACACAACAACATGCATTTACACAACGTGAAATTTTCACCTCAAGACAGGATTCAGACATTTTATGAGAGAAAACGATACGGAAAAAGTTGCGACAAACATTTGCTGCTCAGAGAAACATGCAAGCAGAAACTGTGGAGCAAGAAGAGCTTTGTTTGTTTCTTTTCGTTCTTTTTGGGCACAAACGTGATCGTTTGATTTCGATTTTTTTATTTTAGTCAAATGACCGGGAGGACAAAAACAGCTTAGGATTTTTTATAGGATCTTATTCAAAGTATGAAAAGGCTGCCAGCGATGAGGCAGAGAATCCAAGAGCTGCTTCAGGAGGCGCAGAAACAACGGTGATTTGGTCAGTGAGCTTTAGTCGCTGACGAAGGTTTGCTAAAATCGAACAGAGGGAGAAATGAATAGGATCACGTTTTCGGTATGGAAGATACTAACATTATATAATAATAATAATAATAATAATAAGCTTTACTTGTAAAGCACCTTTGCAACTCAAAGTGCTTTACAGAGAATGTATAATCATAGTAAAATTAAAAAAAACCTTAAGTATGTAAAATAATGTATACAAAATCATAAAAAAAAGTCATAAAGATTCCCTAAAGAAATGCAGATCTGAGCAGGAAGGTTTTGAGGCTCTTCTTAAAGGAGTTCAGGGATGAAATGTCTCTGAGCTCCTCAGGAAGAGAGCTCCAAAACTTTGGACCCTAGTGGATCCTCTAAACGGACCCTCTTCAATCTTTAATGGAGTTTTGGGAATCACCAGTAGATTACTATTTGAAGACCCGAGAGATCTGACCGGAACAAACTGTATCTAACAGTCTTGCCACTGAGGTAACTGGGAACAGGGCCATGAAGGCGTTTGAAAACCATCACCAGAACCTTAAAATTCATTCTAAAACTAACAGGTAAGTGAGTGGAGAACAGGTGTAATATGACCCCTCTTGCTTCTGCGGGTCAGGACCCTAAGCAGCAGCATTCTGGACGCGTTGCAGGTGTGAAACGGAGCTCTTTGGGAGAGCAGATTTAAAAAACCAGCATTACAATAATCTAACCTTGATGTGATAAATACATGGGACGTAAACGGCCTGTGTTTCAAATTAGGAGCCTTTCTAGAAATGTCTTCGAACGAAATGTTTCCATGTGCTTTTACCGGAGTTTTTAGGAGCTCGCCCATAAAAGCTCACCCCAAGCTACTTGTTTTTCTGGGTACTGAGGAGAATTGCATCAGCTTTGATCAGTTATAAGTCCCACTTTGAGAGTGTAGGAATTGTCCTGTATTACGTGGGACCGTGGTGGCACAGGGTGTGACTGCGGGGTCCTCATCAAAGCCACGTTCCTCTGCCACCAACTCGGATTAGCAAATACGCCAATAATATTAGTTAATTATTCATGAATAATAATTCATAATATTTATGAATAAGCTAGACGTGCCTGCTTGTTACCGAACTTTACCCCAAGCTCCTCAATGTTGAAGTTTTCTGAAACGATTTGTTCTGTGGCTGTATCACACTGTCTTTCATGTTAACCTCGAAGCACCTTTGCACTTCTTTAGAATGTTTTTTGTTTTGTTTTGTTTTTGTTTTTTTTTGTTTGTTTTTTTTTTGATGATCCCTCTCAGGTACGCTAAAAAGCGCTTCAGCTGTCTGGGCCAGGGCTCGGGCGGGCACCGTCGCCGATCGCTCCTCCCACGGCGAGTGGATCACTCCGGGGGCTGGAAGCTCTCGTTCATTTGGAAAGACCGGTTCTGTGCTTTCTACGAACATTTTCTCCTTAGTCTCCGTGCCGCCTTGGTCCTGCTTTCAAACGATGCTGCGCTACCCCGTTTTTTTTTGTTTGTTTTTTTTAAACCTTTCCTTGATTGTTCCCTTCGGCAGCGGCAAGGCGATCCAGCTCCTTCCTAGACTAGAGCAATGCCTGAACCGATCCTGAAGTGTGTGCTGTAGATCTCCTAGCAGCGTAAGGGCAGCCTTACAGACCCTGTTGTTCCCAGAAGCTTTCTGCACCTAAAGATGTAGTCCGAACAAACATCAGCTGCATAACCCAGTGAATCATTAGCACCCGCCTACAGTAGTGTGAATGTGAATCAGCTTTTCCTCTAGCATGTATCCACGTTCTTGTACTTGCTCTGACTCTCTGTGTGCGTCTGTGTGCGCGCGCCTGTGTGCGCAGGTTCCTGAAGGCACTAAGCTTTGCGTCTCTGGACAAAGAGGACCTTCTGAGCCCCATCAGCCAGACGACGCTACAGCGCTCTTCCTCCGTGCGCTCCATGGTGTCCAGCGCCACCTACGGCAGCTCGGACGACTACATCGGCCTCGCTCTGCCCATGGACATCAACAGCATGTTCCAGGTGCGCTGCTGTTCTAACACCTCAGATACACACTGCTTATCCAAACCCCTGCAGTGGAGTCACAGCAACGGAAAAAGTACCGATACGAAATGAAATGGCCAAATGATCCAGCCACCTCGCATTCTGTGTATTTATGTAATTATGTAATGCATTTAAACCGCGGGTCCGTTAAAATAAAACACAAACCTTAACCGTAATTTGATATTCGGGGAGGGGACTAGCTCAAGCGCAGGATGTCCACATTGATGCAAGGACAGTTTATCGGCAGTTTAACGGTTTAAAGGTCTTAACGATTGTAATAAGGCGAGAGTTTAAGGGCATAAATCCGTCAGTTGTGTCACGGTTGCCAGGTCCACTAATTCAAAGTGAAATGGGGGATTGTTTCTCTATACATAAGTCTCTTACAAATGTTGGTAGTTGTGGGTGGCCTGTTTCTTGTGTTGACTGTGGTAGCCTAGCCGCTAACGGACAGGACTGTGGACCAGAAGGTCTCGGGCCAAAGTTTCTTGGATTGTTAGACTGCATTCAATACAAGTTGCTCTGGATAAGGGTGGATAGTTGCTTCTTTGAGTTTGCACGATTCTATATATATTTTTTAAAAATAACTTGCTCAAATGCAAGTGCTCTCTCGTACATTATAGTAGATCTCCTGTTTTATTTTGGGTTTTGTTGCTGTTGCTTTCCTTTTACCTTTTGTTCCCTGATGCATCCCGGTGGTCATTATGTAATTCTGTGTTCCTGTGCTGTTAGATCAAAGATACTCCGTACTTCCAGAAAAGGACTAGCCCCCCTTCAGAGGACAGATCTGCTAAATTCTTCTGCGGAGACTCTGATGGTAAGAACGGCGTCGCACCATCGTATAAACGTGCACCTCACGTCACGTGTTCGTCTCTGACGCCGACGCTCTCCTCTGACAGGTTCCTGCGACGGCTCGAGGCACTCGGTCCTAAAGTCGCAGCTCAGCATCACGGAGCTGATGGCGGCGAGCCGGGCGGACCAGCAGCAGATGCTGGGCTCAGAGGAGACCGGCCTGCAGGAGCACACCGAGGAGAACTGCCTGTACTGCGTGGGCTGCAAAGTTCTGGGCTGCAGCACTCAGGCCGGAGCTCAGAACCGCTCAGGTGAGCCGCTGCCTCCGGGCGTCGTTATGGCTACAGGCGTGGCGTTGCGGTCCCTGACCCCCCCCCGCGCTCTGTCTCGTTTCAGACTTTACAGACGGTCCCTACTCCGAGTGGTGCAACCAGCCCATGCACAACCACCTCGAGGTCATGCCTCACTCCAAGTTCTCCGGGGTGTCCGGGTGCAGCGACGCCGTGTCGCAGGGCTCTGCCGGGAGCAACCGCAGCACCGAGCTGGTTCTGGGTACGACGAGGCCGGTGGTAGGTGATGTGGGGATGCTGGGATTGCGCGATCTTAACGCTGGCTCGGCTTTGCTTCCCGCAGGGGTTAAGACCATCCCAGAAGATGCTCCAGCGTGCAGAGTGCTGCTGAGGAAAGAGGTGCTGCGGCTCGTCATCAACCTCAGCTCGTCAGTGGGAACCAAAGGTCACGAGACCGGACTGCTGACGTAAGGACCTGTACCTTCATAAAGCAAAAAAGCTCAGAGGAAAATGAAAAAGGGTCATCATATAATCAACTGTAGTCAGTGTTTCAAAATGTCCTGGTGCCTGTGATTAAAAAGAAGAACTGTTGTTCTCAGCCCTGGTACTTTTACCAGAACCTTACTGTGATAACTGGAATCATTGTTCCTGCGTCTGGTACCTTTTAACACTATTAACATTGATCAGGACTGGAACTGTTATTCCCATATCTGGGAATTTTGACACTAGGACTGGAACCGTTGTCCCCGAAAGTGGTTCCTACATTACTGTGTTCTTTTACAGAACTATTGTTCTCAGAACTGGTGTTTTTGATACTTGACATACTAACTGGAACTATTCTTAATGGATCTGATGCTATTTATACTGGAACTGGAACCTTTTAGATCGGGAAATTGGTTCATTTAATACTGGGACATGTTATTGGGACTGATACGATTGTTCCTGCAACTTTACCTTTGATGCCGGGATCTTTAATGGTACTGTAACCGTTGGTAACCGTTATTCTTTTGGTATAAGTGGCTAAAATAAACCGCTCACAATATTGGGGGGTATTTCATTCTGACTGTAGTTACTGTTACTGTATTACTGCGACCTTTGCAGAACTCTTGTTCTCAGCACTGGTACCGTTGATACTGGAACCTTACTGTGGTAAACATATGTTCCTCTAAGTGGTACCTTTACATACAATAACCCTTTATCAGGACTGGTGCTTCTGTTCTTGTAAATGGGACCTATGATGCCGGGACATTTAACCGTAAGCGGTTCCTACATCACAGGAACCTTTGGAGAACTTTCATTCTCAGCACTAGTACTTTTGATACAGGGATCTTATCAGTTATTTGGACTGGAACTATTGTTTTTTTTGGGGTTTTTTTTTTGAGCTGTTATATTTGATAGTTTTGGATCTACTGTTCGGTCGTCTGGTACTTTCACTGATAGGACTTTTTGCTTTTTTTTCCTCTTGAACTAGTACCATTTAATACTGGCTCCTTATTATTGTCATTGGAGCCACTGTTCCTGTAGCTGGGACCTTTTAATACTGGGACCTTATTCCGTGGAACTGGAACCATAACCTTAACAAGTGTACCCCTGTAACGTTTTGTCTGTTCCTCCGTAGGATTAAGGAGAAGTTTCCGTGTGCGTTTGACGACATCTGCCTCTACTCTGAAGTTTCCTACCTGCTGGCACACTGCATGTTCAGACTGGCCTCACGACGCTTTATACAGGAACTGTTCCAAGACGTGCAGTTTATTCCGGTAGGTTCTCCAAATCTCGCCTGTAGTTTTCCTCCAAATGCAGCAGGTCTGCCATTCCATAGGGGCGTCACGTTCCAGCGCTGGTCCCTTTGATCGCGAAAGCTTCCCACGACCGGTTTGTTTGACAACAGCAGTAGTTCCTTTAGTGCTATAACCTTTAATACCTTACATTTTGGTCCTGGGGTCCTGGTTCCTTTGGTCTTGGAACTTTGATTCGGACTTTTGATCCCATGACTCTAATGGTACTGAAACTGGTTCTTTTAATTCTGGAACTGATGGTTTTTGGACATGCTCCTTTGACTTGGGGAAACTTTACCACTGGGACCTGTGTGATGGTTATTGAATCTGGAGGGGGTTTTATTGTTCTACTGACCTTGTTTTTGGGACTGGTTCCTGGCACCTTTTTTTTTTTTGAAAAACTGGTATTTTGCTTGGCTTTTTGGTCCTGGAACATTTGGTACTAGGACTGTTCACTTTGATCTGGGAACTCTGACTAGTTCCTTTGAATCCTGGACCTTCTAGTACTGGGTCTGGTTCCTTTGCTCCTGGAACCGTTGATGCTGTCCTGGAATCTTTGACAGTTGGCTTGCCGTCTCTGTACTGGTATGGAAACTTCCTTTAATGGGACAGGACCTTTTTATAGTGGAACTGGTACCTCATATACTGGATCTGGAAACTTTGATACCAGAGCTAGAACTTTTAATTCTGAGATTGGAACCTGTTTTACTGAAATCCTTTCTTTTAGGATGTTTGGTATTGATAGTATAACCTTAATTACTGGTTTTAGTTTACAATATACTGGATAGTGTAACTGGTCACTTTAGTACAGGACTGGTGTACTCAGTTTCCAGTACTTTGTGCAGTGATGAAGTTCCTGTTTGTGGTCGTCGTGCTGTGCTTGTTCTCATTATACTTTCTACTCCGCAGCTTTACGAGGAAGCCGAGAGCATTTTGTCCATGCCGCCGAAATCCATCACTGTCAATTCTCCACCCGAATCCTGATGCCGTTCACCCGAGCCTGCCGATCCCTCCCCCCCCCGCTCCACCTGTGCTCCTCGTCCATTCTGCCCAACCTGGCCAAGACTTTCGGCAATAAGAGGTAACGCAGGGATCAGGGATCCGGGATTGGGACGAGCGCAGACGGAGGGTGCAGGAGTCTGAAGAGGCGTTTTGATGAATGAATGAATGTGTCTGGAGTAAAGAATCGGTACGGCACAAGATCAAGATCAACCGAACCTACTGCTTAAAGAAGAAGCCTAAAAAGAATCAAGTTTAAAAGAACCCCCTTCCCCCCCAACCCCGGGCTTGGGGAGCTGGAACCAAAATCTGGCTTTGACTGGCTGAACATGAAGCACTGACAGTATGATGTAATAAACCAACGCAAACGGCAGCGGAATTGACTGAAAGCCGCACGATACGCTGATCTGATTTCCCCGTAACAACTCGCGTCCTCCGGGGCCTGACGCATCCGGCCGCCGACTGCAAGCGCCCGGCTCGTTCTGCCGCTTCGTTTTTACACTACATGACTCCGGTTCGTCTCAGATCCATCACTAACTTCCCCTGTATATAACGGAATGGGCTGCGAACCTGTAACGAACCGTTCAACCAGAAACAAACGTCCGTTCCGATCAGACAATCACTTGCGGTGAAACCTTCGTCTGCCGTACCGAAAAAGGTTTTCCTGTGCGCCGTTTTTTTTTTTTGACCCAGCTGCCCTAAACGTGCTCATCACAGCCACAGGCAGGCTTTTAAAACTCCTGTTGCATCAATCTGAGAAGGTCCTACGAGGAAATCGCAACCTAATCAATCGTTTGGTGTCGTTTTTGCATGCGAAAGCTCGCCACGGCCGCCGCCCTGAGGCCGGAGTCTTACCTGCTACCTCTGTATGACTGGCACGCGGCCGCACATTTATAGGAAAGGTACCCAGCACCGAACGTGTAAGCTAGAAGTACCTGTAAGAACCAAGAACATCCCATCCCATGCGTTGAGTCGTTTGAGTCCAGAACTTTCTTCCAGCATCTACCAGAGCCACTTGTTATCTGGAAAGGAGCACTCTTGAGGTCGGACCTTTCCTGGGCAGGGTCGTGGGAGAGGCTGTGGGTTGGCAGAATGATGTCATATTTATTCATCGTCAGTAACCACTCGTCCTGCAGAGGCTCACAACGGCCGAAACTGGGTGCAAGACAAAAATTCCTTTGCATCGTAGACGTTCCTCTGTGCCGCGGCCGTGGCTGTTACCTGTTTCTGAGACTCTTTATGCAGTTGAGAGAGACTCGCAGTTAAGGGTCGGTACATGGCACAGCCTCAGTCATGCTCTCCTGCTAATTAGGGGCAGGTAGCGTTAGAGAGCGGGCTCGCGCCTTTGCTACGGTGTCCCGTCGTAAAACACGCCACTCAGGTGATGATCCTCCTCTAACCACGCGTGACTTACACGTGACCGAGCGACGCCCTGCGATGGACTGGTGCAGTCGAAATGTTTTCCAGGGTTTCCAGGTCGGGTCTGGATTTACTCCGAACAAAGTGGTTACTAAAGATGAATAAATGCATCCTTGCCCAATTCTCAGAGGACTTGATGCCCATGCCAGATCCGATTTGGGGTTCTGCGAGTAAAAAAAAAAACGAAATGTAAAACGACTGCAAACGACACACGACCAAAGCGTTAGGGCAGGATGTCTTTGAATTGCGGAGTATTGTCCTTTTAAAAGGGGCGTGTAAAAACACTGGCCACAGCAACACAGTAACGGGGAAAATTTCCGAAACTTGTGAACGTCGGATCCTTTCCACTGTTTTGCAGGCGGATTTTACGACAGCGGTGACGTAGCCTGCGATCGATTGGCGCCGGCGAAGCAGTGGAATCGCATGTTTGTCGTGGCCAATTTGTAGAATTCGGCATCCTGGTCAATTTTCTTGGGTTCCTTCGTAACATACCGTTCAAACGTAACGCCCCGGGCTCACACCGTTTGGGCAGCTCGGCGCGACCCTTCTGACCTGGCTGATACCAGGAGTGCTGTGTCGTCTCGTACGAAACCGTTCCTTGAAGACCTGCAGCTTTGCGTCTGCATCGTTTTTCACAGAACCGCCCAAACCGCTGTGGCTGTTGATGCAAATGTGATGCATTAAGAACCTCTAGTTTGAGATTAGACAGAGGTAAAGCGTGGCTGTGGCTTTTATCACAGAGTTCATCGTAACGTTCATCAGATCCAGCTCGTTGTTTAACCGTTCGGCTCGACCAAAACACCCTAATGGAGCTCGAGGTGAACGGAAGCTGATGGGCGCCTCTGTTCGCAGCTTTTTACTTTGACTAAACTGTTCCTTTAATGCAGTCAGACCTCGATTTCTACCATGTGCCTGTTGATTCCAAATCAATTGTTTTGGATTTGTAATTGGTTTTACTGAACCCGGGCGAGATTTGTTTGCTTCTTGTTGGCTGGACCAGTCAGGCTACTTTAGGCAGCTTTAATTGTTTTGCCTTTTTTTTTCGTCAGCTTTAATCCTGGTAGATTTAATGAATTGTTTAAGCATTTTTTTTTTAGATTTATTTATTTTAGATCCTAATAAATCAGCCTCCTTTTCTGCCTTGGCTTTTCCCAGTCCGGTTTTATCACTTTTGCGACGTGAAACGTTATCGTTAAGTAAGAAAAAAACAAAAACAAAACAAAACAAAAAAAAAACGGCCTGCAATAACCGTGGTCTGGTTTCGAGCCGTGCTGGGAAGGATGAGCTCGAACCGTACGGTCTGAAGATCTTTCGAGCAAGGCCGCTCAGAACAACAAGGCCGTTGCCAAGCCGACGCGGAAACTGGGTTTGGACTGTTCGCTTCGAAATGTTCAGGGAAAACAAGCTCATGAACGCAGAAGCCCCTGAAACGATGATAACCGATACAATTTCATTTTTTCTCGAGTCATTCGGTCACTCTTTAGCCATGGCGAGAGCGGCTCAGCAACTCTACAACATGACTCCTCGTTTGATGCTGGTGGTTTGAAAGCCACAGGTGAAATTAGAGCCGATATTTAGCCTTTTTTTCTTGTCGTTTTCTCCATAACCTGGATTCCCTGTCGCGAGGCGCTCTCCATCGCCTGCCCTTCACACCAACCGGTGGAACTACTATCCTAAATGTACGTGTGTGAGATATAAAACGAAGACGCACCTTCCATTTTTCTTCTTCTCTTTCTCTGAAGTGCACTCATGATTTTGCAGAGCACTGTATTAAATTTATTAAGCGCCATTTAATATTGAGATTGCAGACATGAATGCAAAAGAAGTGTTATTTATATTTTTCCTCGAGGGAAAAGATCTCTCAGAAAGATGTACATACTTGTAATGTTTCCCCTTTTTTTTCTTTTTTTTTTTCTTTAATTGTGGTCTCCCTTGTATAGTTCAGTGTTGTTTTGGGCATTAGCAAAGAGCCTTGAGAAACAATCTTATGAAAGGGATGCATTGTTAATTAAAAAACGTATACGCCAGTTTCTTTGTCTAAGAGGGTTTTTCTTTTCTTTGTCGGCCAACGCGATGTTTAATCCGGGGGTTTAAGAGCCTTGCATAAGCGTTTAACAGGGTCCGCTCGACAGGACAAGGATTTGAACCCTCGACCTTCTGATCAGCAGTCCAGAATTAGTTTATACTATTTTCCCCCCACTCTTTATTTTTCCTCTTTCCTGTCGTTCTATCTTCTTCACCTTGTTTTTGGCTCTTTTCCGTTTTCCCTCATGCCTCGTCCTCCTCCTTTTGTTAGAGCATCTCTCTTTTTTTTTTTTTTCTTTTTTTTTGGTCTTGCTCAGAGGTGAGCTTCTTAATTTCGACACCAATTTGTTGCGTGACTAGGATTCTCTTGCCTTTGTGGGTCAGACACTGTTCATGCAAGATCTGGTGCCATTCAGGTAACAGAGGGTTTAAGGGGGCAGCTGGGCAGAGCAGAGCAGGGCAGGGACTTGAACCCTCAACCTTCTGATCCATAGTCCAGGATTTATTTATACCATTTCCCCCACTCTTTATTTTTTTCCTTCACTCTTTCCTTTCGTTAAGTCCTTCTTCACCTCGTTTTTTTTTTTTTTTTTGTCCCCTTCTTATTTATTATTCCCTTTTCCCTCCTCCCTTGTCCTTTTATTTCCTTCTTTTCTTGGAGCATCTTTTTGGTTAACTAGGTTTTTTTATTTTGTGGGTCGGGATTATTCATGCAAGATCTGGTTTAATTTGGGTAACAAAGGGTTTAAGAGCTTTGCATAAGGGGAACAGCGGGGCAGGATAGGGCAGGGACTTGAACCCTCAACCTTCTGAATAGTCCAGGACTTAAAAGTACTAAAGCAAACATGCATTTATGGTAACAGAGGCTTTAACATCCCAGCGTCGCAGTCCAGGAAATCCCCGACCTTCAGGACTATGGACAAACCATTTTTTACTTTTCTTTCATTCTTTCACGTCTCATTTTTCCTTTATCTTTTTATTTTACTTTGTTTCATGTTTGCATTTCTTATCCTTTTCCTCACCCTGGTCTCACTTTCTCTTTTGTCACTTATTCTTGGCATTTCTTGGTATTTTACAACCCAGACATTCTTCGACATTGTGTTCAATAGTCCTGGAACTTTATCCTGCCCCAAATCAATAATAAAGTTCACTAGAAGGTATTTGTTTGGTTTTTTTTTCTTATATTCCTTCGTGTATTTTTCTCCATGTGTTTCTTTTTTGATTCCCTCATTTATTTGTTCTGGACAGTACTTAAATATGAGCAGGAGCTCCTGAAATCCTGGGCTGCCCAAGCAACGCAGGGTGGTGTGTTTACAGGGCCCTGTGATGGACTGGTGCTGCAGCCACAAACGGGGTCAAAAAGTGTTTAGTGTAACCAGCACCAGAAAGGGCAGAATGAAAGCCAACACAGGTGGTGTTACTGCAACTTTTCTGCTGCTTTCAGAAATACTGTAAAAAAAAAAAATTTAAAAAAAAAAAAAAAATTTTTTTAATAATTTTAGATCAGTAACTTTTAAAAACGTTTGACACACCTGACTCAGTTTAAACTTGTTTACATGCAGGGTTCTGCCTAAATAGGACAAACGGAACCTGAGTAAATCATAGTGGAATAAATGGAAGGTTGTCGATGAGCCAAAAGGTCGCTTGTGGTCGGTTTTTAAACGCCCCTGCTTTTCTCTCTAAAATACACTCAAAGCTTCACGTTTGATTCAAAAGCTTAAAAATCACGTTATTGCTTTTTAATCACGTTAAAGTTTTACAGAATTAAAAAAAAAAATTATTAATAACGTTATTATTTTTTATATAGAACAGTTTGTGGGAGGTTATTTTTTTCTTTTTTTTATTCTTTGATACTTCATCTCAATCAGATTTTTAAGGATTTGATGCCGTAGCAACTGAAACCTTGTTATTTAAAATATTAGTCAAATGTCTCCTGTTTTCTGGTTTCACTTCCTACAACTTCACTTCAAATATTAGTTCATCTGCCAGCTTCTTCCATTTACCTTTATCTTTTTCTGACACTTTAAACGTCTTTAGAATTTTCTCTTTCTAAGCCCGTTTCTATGTGACCCTCCCTTTCTTTTTCTTCCTACTTTTTTTAGTCCGTGTTACTTTATTTATTTGCTCCCTTTTGTTTCTTCTCACCACGTCTCCCTCTGCTTCTTTTGCTACCTTCTTTGTTTCCCTTCATTTCATTTGTAGTTTCTTCCTTTTTTTCGCTTTCATGCAATGTCATATATTTTTTGTTATTTCCCTCGCATTTAATTCCTTCAGTCTTTTTCTTTTATATGTTTTCTTTTCTCATCTTCCACCTCTTTTTGCGTTCTTTCTTTGCTTTTCCGTCCTTTTTTTTTCTTCTTGCTGTTTCTGTTGAAATGACCCTGCCTTGTTTTCCTTCTTTTTTTTTTTTGTAGCTTTTTTTTTTGTTTTCCCCCTTTGTCACTCCCTCCCTTCCTTATTGTTTCCTTTTTTTCCATTCTCCTTCTTTAAGTATTTGAAATGTTTTTATTGGCTCTTTTCTTTCCATCTTCTTTTCTGTTTTCTTTTCTGTCAGTTCTTTTCCGTTTCTTATGTGTTCACTTTTTTATAGCCTCATAGTCTCATATGCTCTTGACTTTTTCTTTCACTTTGATTTATTTTCATTGTCTTGTCACACACCCTCCCTTATTTATATATA
>JAUZST010096922.1:0-18859 GCA_034779995.1 Parotocinclus haroldoi
ACAGACACACACACACACAGATATATATATATATATATATATATATATATATATATATATATATATAGTATACATCTGGTGCAGTAAGTTTTATTAAACACAAACTATTAACAGAATTTATTAGGCAGCTGCATCAGCATGATTACGCTGCTGAGCACCAGCTGGATGGTGCTCCGCTCTTTATAAGCATCATGATGATGATGATGAGCAGGCCTCACTCATATGAATTATGTATATTATATCTGGGCTTGGCAGTGTGAGAATCATGCATAGATTGCAAGCCAGTAGTAGAGTGTCTTTTTGAGAATTACTTTATATTTGTGGCAGTAAGATTATACAGCATGAGAGGAGAAATGTAGAGTAATAATTATTTGCAGTGCAGAGAAGCAAGGGAAGAGAAACACAAACTAAATGATTGAAAGGCAGTACATCTGAATTAAATGTCCTTTACAGTTTTTGTAATGTCTGCTTGTGTACAGCAGGAAATATATGCAGCTGTTGCTTAAGACTGTAAGTCAGAAATGTATGTGCATGTGTGAAAGAGATTGCCAAAAGCAGAGCGAGAAATTTAATCCATATTAAGGATAGACTGACTGAACCAATGCACTGCACACAGATTTACACTTTCCCAGTAAGTATCATAGAGGTCAACTGTGAGTTACTAAAAGTAAAGATACTTTTGTTTAAGGCTTTTCCCTCAAACTGTTCTTTATAACACACAACATTATCAATTATTCATTATTAGTCATTATTAAAATAAAGTCATCACAGTATTTCTTGTTAAAAAGGTGACTAAATGTCCCCTTTATACTCATATATTTAGATATCTTAAAAAGGGTATTTTGATATGACTCAAAGCAGCTTACTTAGGCCAAGAATGTTAAGCTAAGAGAGCTGTAGATAAAGCTAAGAAGAGTTTGATACTTCCTACTAGCTTCTGATTCAAATATTGTGAGTGTATGAGGAACCTATGCCACAGATCACACTGCTTTCTGTTGTGATCTGCTCCTGCTCCAATGTTTTCACCTGAGTCTTCACTGTTGTTTATGTTGGACTCATCAGCCCACTGCAACTTGTTTGGGGCTCACAAGTACACAGTGATCTTTTGTTTTATTGCTTTACACATTACTTTTAGCTCTCGTTACACTGCTAATTAATAGATCTCCTTACTTGTTTATATCAGTCGTCTCTGTCTGGTGGTCCATGTGGGTTTGGGTTTCAGTTTACCACTTCATGGTCCGTTGGACCCCGTAACACTTTTTGTCATCAATTTCATAAAGATCTATTTGTTCCAAGCTTGCTTGCTCCAGAGATCCCTGGTTCCATCCTGACCCCAGACTCATGATTTGACTCATGATTTGACCCAGAATTTGTATGTCCTACTTGTGTGAGTTTTCTCTAAATAGTATGGCATTAATATAATTCTACTGCTATTTTCTGTATTCAAGTGCACACATTAATGCTTGGCTTTCAACTTGTCTTTACAAAGCTTTGAAGTGTGTTTTGGTCATTGTCCTGCAGCAGTATGAATCTGTCCAATATCAAAACAAGCATTTTTACTGCATTTCAAGTAATTTCCAAATAACATGGTGGCACCAACCTCTGGCACCACTGCGCTAACCTAATGTCAACCATTCAAAATGTAATACAGTATTTTAAAAACTGTCACATTGTAGTGTAATACCCCAAAAACTGTGCAAGTCTTTTGCTCATATTAGTCTTTACACAACATGCCAAAGCACAAATCTTCCTCTCACTCCAATTACTACATATGTGCACTTATGGACTTGTTAAGATATATGTGAGTGAAGAGACTCTAGACTGCACCTCTAGAACAAGCACAAAGGTAAAGCATAGCTATCAGCTTGGTAGTATAAAGCCAAACTGACTGAACCTCGACTGGATCTTGTAGACATTTTGGCCTAGCTTTCTATAAGGCCACATTCTTTCTGTGTTTTGAAACAGAAAGCTTGTGCTATCTTGTGACCCTGTTTTAGAAGGCAGCATTTCAAAAGCCATAAATGTACCTCTAAAGGCTTGAAACACTCATTGATGGCAGCAAAATATCTCAACATTGCCAAGATGCAAAGCTGGCTGCTATGCTACTGACATATTAATCAAGGATAAATAGATTCATGTTATAATAGTAGGGCAAAAATATTGTGTGACTGCACAATCTATTTCTCAGTAATAAAGCTTAAAGCAAAAACAAATAGCCTTAAATTTGTACACAAACTGCTCCATGCTACAGATGAGTCACAGGATTTTGGGATGCATAAGATAAGGGATACATGTTACACACTGGCTTCAAAAACTGGTCAGATGGTAGGATCTCAGCAGGCAGAATTATGGGCAGACGTTTGATTTGGACAAGAATGGACGCCTTCATGCCACTACAGTTTTTGTACTATCTAATGCTGAGGAATTTCCCACCATATAATGGAACTGAAGTGTCACCATGTAATAGTGATGATACCCCTTTAGGACTACACTACAAGCATAGTATACTGCTGTTACCAAAATGTGTGTCATACAGGGAAAGTGTTGTTCTGCTTGCACTACCACAGGCTACCACTACTTTCATGGCTCAAAGAACTCAAAAAGCTATGGAATTAGTGTCAGGGAGTTAGTGTCCACAGACAGAACCAGAATGGGGCCCAGTTGTTAGACTTGATGCAAGGATCATGTACTCTATCAGCCCGCCTCCCTGGTTTGTATCCCACATCTGGTGTTACCAGGCCTTGTTCCATTCTGTCTATCCATGTCTGTGTCCATAGTCACGGACTCCCTGTTGATTGTTGCCTTGAGGTCTGGGGTTCAGTCTAGTTCTGTATGTGTATCTTGTGCTTGGTGGTGTCTTGATGCAGAGTTCAGTTTGATACAGTCAGTATTCTACGTTGCCAGATGCTTTATTTAATATTGTCTTGTCTTTACCGTTCAGTGTCAAAATATTGGCATAGCACAATAATCTTTACACCAATATATTTGATAAGTAAGCTTGGGGCATCAGTGCCAAGATTGTGGGGACTGTGCCAGCATACAGACCTGGCTGCAATAATGACCTTGAGAAAACCTCTTAATGTCATGCTGCTTTGGAATTGCTGTATCACATACAGTCCAAAATGCAGTAAACGCAAGTATGCAAATAAAAAAGGTCATGATGGTGGGCACTAGTTGGATTATGGGGGTGAAACCACCGAGACATTCAGATTGTTTGATGCACAAACAAAAAGCTATACGTGACAAGAGGTGATGTTACATTTCAGGTACTCAACATCCCTAGTTGTGTCACTGCCATGCACACAAATCACATCATGCAACATTCAGTGATGAAAAGCTAAAATAAGAAGCAGTGAAAAAGCATATTCGAAAAATGATTAATCAAAGTTCACTTTGTGGCAGTGTGATGAACAAATCTGTGTTATTTATTTTTTTCACATCAGCAAAGATGGCTATATCCATGACAGGAGCAAGGTTACTGCATCCATCAAACACAGTTGCCCTGGCACAAATTCTTAGGAATGCGAAAGGAAACAACAACTTAAGTAAATCTAGGCAGACACAGGAATACTATAAAACATCCACACAGAATCTGTGATTGAAACCCTGGGGATCTCTGGAGCAATAAGGTAACCACTTGAATATCAAATAATGTTTTGTTTTGAAACCAAACACCCTTATTTAACATTTGAACATTGTTGATTGTCTCCCAGGTAAATAGATAGTGGGATGTTAACTTTTTTATAATTAATACTTGTTATAATTAGATTGAATATTGACTCTAGAGTGGAACACTTGGCCTAATAACAAACCCATAAACATAAAATGCAGTTTGGAATGCCACAAGGTCCGCTGGGACCCTTATAACAAACAAAGCATATTAAGAGTTTATTGCAACTGGCAAAAAGTACAGAGACCATTAAGTGGCAACATGGGGTTTGATCAATGCAGATTAAACACAATCTGAAGGAACATGATCCACTAGATTAAATTAATACTACTTATTTACCATTAAGTTAAGGTTGTGTTTTTCCATCAGAAAATATTCAAGAGTCTGTTAATGAAGTCTTGAAGAAAGTGGGAGGAAACTGTATAATACAGGAACTAAAATTTGGCACAGTTTATTAGCTGGATGAAGGAATGTGTATCTAAGAGCTGAATTGTAGATGATAAATAGTTGACACTGGCATTAATCATGGTTATGAAATCACTAAAAACACCCATAAAGTTACAGAGGTAACACTGGACAATGTATAACCTCTTGAAAAAAAGAGATTCACACATATATATATATCACATTGAATGTTGGTAGTAACATAAATATAAATGTATTGGAATCAATTCCATTTAATTGCATTATATTTAAGTGTATAATGATACTGACACATTCCATTAGTCCTTAACTGATCTTAAAATGTTTTGCAAGTGATTTTTTTCTATATTCAGCATCTGGTGCATCTCACAACAGTGTCCAACAATTGTCTGCCAGGAGTGTAAGATTTTACTATCTTAATTGTAAATTGAATTGCCCTGATAACACTTATTTATGGTTGCAGTGTCCTGTCCTACCCCGGGTGCCACAGGTTCCAGGGTGGAGTGGCTTGTTTCCCTCCCACAGTCCAAATATATGTCTTAGGTTAATTTTCTAAACTGCCATTAACATGAGTGTTTATATAAAACTAATCCTGTTATAACCTTGTGTGTGCCGCTGAAATAGCCACTGATGTTGATAGCGACTTTAAATGAACAACAAATATTCCACTCACGATGTTTGTCATTAATCTTCAATGGCACATTGCTTTTCATGGTTATAAATGTTATCAATTATCTCAATGTAGTTTGGTCAATAAAGTTTGCAACATCCAAGGAAATATATTTAAGTATATTTTATTATAGAAGACATTCAAACTACCTCTGACAGATAGCCATTTTGTTTTGTAGAGCAAAATGCTTTAGTTCATCTCTTATTAGTATCACTTATTTTTTTAAAAGTCTGTCTCGAATACCAAAATTCAATAATCATTGCTAATGGAGCTGGAATCTATGCTACATAAACTTATCTTTTTTTACAAGGATAGCTCTAATGCTGTGTGTATTGAGCATGTGTATAAGACTTACTAAAAAGATAATAAAACGAATGCTAAAAAGAATACTGAGCAAAAAGCAGAAGAGAACTAAAAGATAAGTAAAACTTAATGTCAAATATATGAGTTTATAGGACCAAAGTAAGGGAGAAGACTGAATAAGGCTACAATGCTTCAACTAAAAAACTGCAAAGTTCAACTAAAAGATATTACAAAAAGTACAAAATAGTACAAATAGTACAAATAGTACAAAAAAGTACAAAAAAATTGTTAAATCTTGATCTGAACATAGTTGAAGTAAACGAAAAAAGTGAGTAAGAAACACAATGAAACATCTGAAGGAAAGGAACATACATTTAGGAGATCAGAAGGCCCAGCAGAAGGCCCAGTATGCCAGTTTCGACATCTTATAGCAGGATTATAACAGGATTATAGCATTTAGCGTTCATCACTGGCATATGCCATTTTGGAATTTCGTTAGCTGTTTCTTTGCACCACAATCAGTATGAAAATCATTTAGACATAGTTTTGGGCTACAGACTTGTTCAAAAGATTCAGCTGCAGCAGTGAATAGTCTGGTTGTCTTGTCCTGTAATAGCATAATTTGGTGTTTTGGTTATAAATAGAGAATTAAAAAAGTGCCTAGATAATCACATCTTAAGTTACAAATGTCTAGACATGAGATGTTTCCTTGATTTCCAGATGTACCAGAGACTACCACTTCAGAATAGTTTTGTCACCATTGTCCACTATGTCACCAGTTTCTTCTTTCTAAAACATAATTGCTGTTCCTCCATTCTCCCTCTCTTGCTAAAATCATAGGGTTGTGTGAGGCAGATTTATGGGAAGCAGTACCAAATGAGTTATAGCAAAGGATACAACCTGTGATCAGTGTCGGCAGGCTGCAGCACCATTATTCATTTTTTCTTGCTGTGCCCATCATTGAATAACTACTGATCAGACATCTTTGGCACAATTCTTTAGATTCTGGACACCCACATAAACCCTGCTCCCATTACAGTTCATCTTGGGCTATCCAGTAATGCTTTCCTTGCTAGATTTAAATCGGATTTTGTTGCATCCATCACACTTCTAGCTAGAAGTCTTATTTTTCTTCAACAAAACGCACCTGCTTCTTCTATCCATCCTGCTTGGATAATATATATCTTATAATACATCTTATAATCATCTTAAATAAGACATGCACTTTAAGAGGTTCTTCACATACATTAAAACATTTCATTAAACTGATAGCTAAGTTGTCTCGGATCCCCTAATGAAAACAATACCCAAATGATAGGGCAGCAAAGGGCAGCATGGTGGCTAAGCAGGTAGCACTTACGCCTCACAGTAAGAAGTTCCTGGGTTCAGTTTCCAGGTGGAGTGGTCTGGGTCATTTTTGTGTGAAATCTACATGCCCTTCCCATGTCTGAATAGGTTTAATCAGCCCCCCCCATGTCCAAAGACATGAATTGACTTTGACCTGCGTACATACAGTATATGACTAGCTTTAAATTAACCATTTGTATACAGTCTGTCATTAAAATGGCCAATGGTATTGATAGTGACATTAAAGAAACCAACATAAACAAACAAACTAAAAAGGAAACAATACTCATATGTAATATATTTATATACAGTATAAACCTGACCTTACTAAGCCACTGAAGCTGGAGGTAGATGTCAGGAACACTGATGCAAGGATGATGTCATTGCAGCAGGGGGAATAATAGGATGGATAACCCCTTCTGTTACTTTGTGAACACCAGCTTGCAGACAGTAAAGTGGAGAAGGAAGTCTTAGCCCTTTTTCTGCCACCTGCAGCACTTTGAGGTATAAACTGTTTGTCACCTTTTCTGGTGGTTAGGGATCACAATCCCCTGAAGATTTGGCCAAAATAATACAAGCTAACCGATGTTTAATATGCTGGCCATTGATTAATCAAGCCTATAACTTAGAGACTGCTCATAAAAGTGTTCTGATATGTTCCAACGCCCTCTCAGTGTCTTAACCTGCTCAATTATTGTGTGAACAATCTTTGTTGGTGTGAATTTTTTTGATGTGGAAGTGTTACAACCCCCACTGTTTCATAGATGTTTCTCACGTGAACCAGTGGCGGCTGATCTGAGCATGTAGGAAGTCGCTGAAGTTAAGTTATTGTTCACTGTACTTGTGCTCACTCTGCTTCCTCTGTTTGCTCTTGTGTTGGTTGACGTACAGAACTCTGTCTGCCCTGATTCTTAATATATTTGTTCAGTCACATTAGATGTACATAGCTTTGATGTATTTCCTGAAGTATTGTGTGGGCTTGAGGATTGTTATTTAATGGTTGTTATTAGCAACCCTCTCTTACTTGCCCACTGAGGGCAGACTGAGGCATAACAGTGAACATTTTTAGATATAAGCCCTATGAATTTAATTATCATTTTAAAAGAAAGGCATGATGCCTTAAATGTTCAGTAAGGTTCAATGCGAGGTGATGTCTGTGCACGTCTGTGCCTTCATATCCTGACACCACATATACCAGCATAAACACAACATACCGAGAGTCACAATATTTCTTTTTTTAGCACTTAAACTGCACTATACTTTACCATAATGCATTATTCAATAATGCACAACAAATATTTTTGTAATGCTTCCAGAACCTGTTATAATAGGATGCATTCTGATATATAACAATCATTTGTATACTTTATATACTATTAATATTATATTGTATAATAAACTAGTGTTTGGCACAGAACTTGGATCTTGTAAACGCTCCTCAGGGTTTGATAAAGGAGAAGAAATATCATGATTGCCAATACACAGGTTGTGTGTGTGCATGATTATTTGGTTATTAGCTGGTTAATAGAGCGTTGTAAAAGTGTAGGAAATTCTAGATTTATCACATATAGGGAGGAAGTGCACTAATGCTTTCTTTGATGTGATGATGCAACAGTACAACATAGTGAACCAGAAAGATTGAAGGAATCTTTAAAACCTTGAAGAGAACAGTTTGGCATGATGAATCAAGTCGATCAGGCTAATCCTCTCTTGTGAGTATTATTCAAATCCAAAGTGTGATCTTTGTTTTTTTCCTAAGCAATGGCAAAAGCTTGCACTTGTGTGGGTAAGACATTTTTTCTGTTCTGATTTCAGTTTGCAACTGATAGCCAACCATAAAAAAATATTTCACCATTATGTTGCAGCTTCCCTTATGTATATGTTTTAATCTTTTTTGCATGCCTGTAGTGTTCATGACTGTTAGAGCAGGTAGATCATTCAGTGTGTATAAGTAAGTATACAGTGCATAATTACCAGTTTCATGGGTGAGTTCCGTGTTTGTGGGACAAAAGCACAATATCCTTATAAATTATTGTTATCCTGAACGGCATAGTAGCGTTTACACAAATAGCCCACTCTGGGAATTCTGCCCACTACTTTAGCAAGAAAACGTGGGTGAATCGAAGGAGGATGAAAATATACTCATTAATACAAAAGTCAGCAAATGAGGTCAGAGATCAACAGAACAGAAAGGCTATAATCAAAGATTGGAATCTAATCAGCTCTGTGGTTTGGGGAGGAGATATGAGAAAACAGCAGGATGAAGAGAGAAAAGGACTAAAGGAGTTGTTTGAGCCAAAATAAAAGATTCTGTTCTGTATCTGAGCCTGTATCTGAGAGCCTGGAAGTGTTCCAAAATCCTAGGCAGAACAAAAGAACAGTAAAAAGGGAATAGCAGAAATGACTACTAGGCTACTAGGCAGTTACCTATAAAACAGCACAGATGCCTTCATATTGGGCAGCAGCACAGTACAAAATGTTTTACATAATTCAAAAGTAAATGGAAAATGTAACAGCAAAACATGGTGCTGTCCTTTTTTAGCACAAACAGAGCAATTAAATAATGGCAAGTAATTAATAACTGTTTAAACATGTATTGCTCTTTAATGTTTAATGCTTAACTGTTGGCAAATTGACACGATATAAGCTAAATAAAGCACTCTAAATCAACTCTTCATTATTCTCATGTAATGATAGTTTCATTTTACTTGATTATTAATTAATAAGAATATATAATGTAATCTGAATTGAAAACAATAAAATGTGCTAAAGAATACTATTTAAGAATGCCATACTATCAACAGAATAATTTAGCTGTATATATGGGAGGTTTTATATATATATATATATACACACACACACACAACCCAATTTCAGTTGCTCATCACTCTTCGTTGGTGTATTTTGCACTACACATTTTCAATGAGAGTCAGGTCTGAACTGCAGTCAGGCCAGTCTAGTACCCGCACTCTTTAACTAATTAATAAGGGAGTTCCCTGAAAAAGACTTTTAGGCATTAAGGATGCCTTTCAGAAATGGGCAAGCTACCTACGCCGCGGCACTAGCACCACCAATACCATCAGAGATGCTGGCTTTTGAAATTTGTGCTGATAACAATCCGGACAGTTCTTTTTCTCTTTGGCACAAGACAGCTTTGTAAATTGAAATGTCGACTCGTTAGACCATAGGACCCTTTTCCACTTTGTGTCAGTCCATATCAGATGAGTGCGGGCATAGAGAAGCCGGTGGTGTTTCTGGGTGTTGGTGATATATGGCTTTTGCTTTGCATTTTAACTTGCGCTTGTAGATAGAGCGACGAACTGTGTTCATATGTCTGGTACAGAATTATGTCGGTTTTTAATTCAGTAACAGACATTCAATGTTGGTTTTTGGACATGACGCTTCCTCGCAGATATTTCTGTAGATTTTCTGAATCTTTTAATGATATTGTGAACTGTAGATGATGAAATCCCTAAACTCCTTGCAATTGCATGTTGATAAATGTTGTTTTTAAGCTGTTAAACCTTTTGCTCACACAGTTGTTCAAGTGGTCAAGAGGCATCATCCTTGCTTGTGAACGACTGAGCCTTTCAGGGATGCTCTCTTTATGCCCAACCATGACACTCACCTGTGAAATGTTTCAAACAGGTGTTTTTGAGCATTCCTAATAAAACAATAAAGGTTATCTGTTTGAACTTAAATACTCTTAACTTAAAACTTAAATATCTTGTGTATTTGTAGTGTATTTGAGTAAAATGTTTTTTTGTTTTTTTTTTACATATTATATTTTTTTTCTGAAAATCTGAATCCCCTTAATGAATTATGCAGATACGCAGAATCATGTCACACACAGCACAACAACTGCCCTGGTGATTAGCAATTACAGGCTTAATCAGTGGTTAATTCTGAGATAATCTCAGCATCCTATATCCTCCTCACACTCCCTACTAGACTGCATCTTTAGATAATGAGATTGAAGTATATAGAGCTGCTTCATTAAATTGGAAAGAAGAAAAAATGTGGATGTGATGTATCTGATGCCAATTTTGGCATTGTAAAGAAGTAATACTTTACAGAAAAGTTTTTAATTACTTTTTATATGGTACTGAAAATATGTACTAATTCAGCAATATCCTAAATACAAATACTGAGTTTCATGAATTTCACATATACTGATTGCAGCAGTTTTTACATCGTATTGCCCCACTAATTTTAAGTTGCAGTTATGTGGGTACATGCACTCATAAATCATTCTGCTAGAGTAATAAGTCAGTAAATTTATATCTGTAAAATTGGCTTTAAAGCTAGACTGTATGTTGTTCTCATGGAGTTAAAAATTATGGGTAGCTGAAAACCCATTACTAGGAACACATGTATACCTTCACATTCATTCAACTATCAAATCAGCCAACCACACAACAGAACACCACGTTGGGTTCAGGTTTTGCCAGCCACTTGGAATAGGATCCTGAGGAACTGTACAGCTGAAGTCTGGAAAAAAATAGCCTAATCTGTTCACTCTCAATTTCTGTTGAATCACAAAGAGGACAGAGTCCGAAATTTCGCACCATGGACTTTGCATTTGCATTGTGGAAGTGGTGCAATAGCATGCAGACAATGTTCTCTGAGCACACTTTGGGCCCACTAATGCCATTACATCATTGCTTGAGTGCCCTTGCCCATGTGCACTGCCACAGTTTACCCATCTTCCATTTTATTTCAGAAACAAAGGGGAAAATGACATATTTTAATACCCCAGCAAGTGATGGGTGAGGGGGTTTATTTTTTAGGCTATGTCCGGAACATGGCCGCCATCTGAAGCCTCCATATTAGATCAATAGCAAGTTTTTCCAATGGGAAAGTGGTCATTTAGCATATCAAAGAAGACCACAGATTTGCATATTATATATCTCATACCTCTTGTGGTTCAAAAGTTATCAACACAGAAAGTTCAAACTGTTGTTGTTCGTCACAAGTAACTGAAGACAGAATTGATTATTCTGATGTCCGGGGGACGCAATTGCCATATCATAACCTCACACAACACTGTTGTATCCCTCTTAGCCAAAATCCAGTGAAACCAGCACTGTGGACAACAAGCCATATAGTGGTTAAAAGTCTTCAGTCACAGGTTCTGAATCCAGTACCACTGGGATCTAGTACAATGGAAAATTTGCAGCATAAACTGTAAGTTAATCTTACCTATATGCAGGAATTGTGTTATGTAATCATGCCAACATGCAGCAGAACCCCAAAGTTCCTTTGGAATATATGCCATGAAGAATAAGAGTTGCTTTGATGTTTTGTATAGTGTTCCTACTGCGATTAAGGCTTTTTCGCACAGTCTAAACTGACAGAAAACCTTCTGGTCCATAGTCCACTACCTTAACTGTTAGGCTATCACTATAGTCAAAGCATCAACCTTATCCCTAACCAATTTTGGGCTCAGAAATATCAGAACTGGACTTTGGAGCAATGGAAGAAGGTCATCTGGTCTAATAAGTCCTGCTTCCTTTTACAGCACATGCATATGTGGGTAAGTAAGGGCTGTTCACTTGCAGTGATGACACCATGACAAGATGGTGGACAAATGGTGCACTGGATGCATGTGCACTGGACAATCTTTTGCTGGGAAAATCTGGTATTCACATCGATGTCAGATTAATTAGAACAGGTGGTCATAATGTTTTGGCTCTCAGCATGTGTAATGCGGTATTCAATTACTACTACTGTGCCAGTGTCTCTTCTATTCTAACTCACATTGCAAAACAAACATCAGCCAAAGCAAACATTTGTATTCACAGTTTCCTGCTGAAGTCATTTATTCACACTTTAAAATATTGCCAACTGGGTTATCAGCAATCTAGAACAAAGTGTCAGCCAGAGCCTCCAAATGGAAAAGGAAATAATGCAGAACTAGCATTTCCAGTCTCATGGTTCAGTATTTTTCTTAATAATTTACTGTAGCCTTCAAATATATTTACAGCTACAATTTTGCTTGATCACTATTAAAATTCCATTAATAAAAAATCCTATGTGAACACAGTCAGAAGGTACTGCGTTCAATCCCCAGGTGGAGAATTTTGGTCCTTTCTGTGTGGAGTCTGCAATCCCTACCTGTGTCTGTGTGGGTTTCCTCCCTTTGTCCAAAGACATGCGTGTTAGGTTTAATGGTGTCTCTAAAGTGTCCATAGATTTTGAATATATGTGCCCTACAATGGTTTGGCACCCTATCTATGGTTGTTCTTGCCTTGTGCCCTGTGCTTCCACCTTGTCTCTCCTGTGACCCTGACTTGGATAAAGTGGATCAGACGGTGAATAAATGAATGAATGACATTTTGAAGAGAGTTGTGAAGTGTAAGGCTTAATTCCTAAACAGTGAGTAAACTGCATAATAAGTGTTTTTGGAGGCATGGCATGCAGAAGCCAGAGCTCATAGTGCAAGCTAGCTTATAATCACTTGGAGACTATGCTTCTCACAATGTTTACACTATTTAAGTATGCCAAAGACCAGCACTGCATTGCAGTATTTTAAAGGCACCATCAGTAAAAGCAATTGTTTGCATTTTAACTGCAGTAAACAACAGTATTCGAGAAATTTCACAGGACAAACGAAGAGACATTTCAAATAGGGAAATTGATATATTTAGAAAATAAAAGATGAATCAGAAATCAAATCAAGATTTTTTGCTAAATGGTCCTTATAAATGAAAACTGTCAGATTGTCCTATCAATGTAAGAACGTTTGGTACTCACAAGTATAGCAAGACAAGATACACATACAGACACACAGACAGTAGTTCGTTATACAATTACAGAGATCTGGCATCCATGTTTTTGTCACCATTAAAATTATCACCAAATAACTACAAGACAATGTCAGTATTATGTAGGATATTCATCTTTAACAAAGAAACAACAAAAATTGTGAAAACATTGTCTTTGTCCAAACATTGTCCATGTAGCAGTATCGAAAGCTGAAATGAAGACATAGAGGAGTTCAAATTCCCTCAGTCATGAGGGTGGTCAGAACTGTATATTATCTAGGGTAGCAACACACATATACATATTGGAATACAAAAACTAAAAACTGCAAATAACATGCTATCATGATGAAAGAAACATGATGGTTGTACCAACACATACTCATCCACACCTGCATGTTCCAGTCTGCTGGAAGGCAGTAGATAAACATGAGCACAGAATGCTAATTAAAAACAAATTAAATTGAACTCATTTATGATAAGGCAATGTCAGACACAGGCCAAGCAGCAACAGTATTAGCATTTTCGTTGTTCCTTTTGGGAACTGTGATAAAGAAGACATCAAGCATATTCTGAATCTTTACTCCTGCCTTACTACCAACTTAAAACGCAGGCAGCTTACAGCTGGAGTAATGGAAGTGCATCTTGAGAAGGTTCTCCTTATTTTAGTAACATAAAATGTTACTAAGAAGAAATTGTACTGCATCTTTATGTTCATGTAAGATAAAACCTGTAACTGTTGCTCTCAAAATATATAGAAAGCTTAGACAAACATATCCATTCGTAATTTGTATCTTAGAACCTCATATAGATGCAGATTCATATACAGAACACACTCTTAACCCTGAACAAACCGCATTTGTCACATTTGAGTGATTAGGCCTTTTCACTAGCACAGCAGTGGTGGCAGAAGTGGCATGGCAGTGGCACAGCTTTCAGGCCACTTTCAAGCCACATCTTTCTCTGAACTGCCACCCCTGACCAGAAACATAGAGCGTTATTATACAAGCTGAAGTGTTATGCTTTTGCTCGTTTCTTAGAAAGCATTGTGAACTAATCAGCCTCAGCTAATTACACTTGTAGGGTAACTTAACATAAAAAAGTGGACAAAGCCTTTGCTCATTGCTGCACCTTTTGTAGAAGGGTAGTCCTATGGAATTGTGTATCTACACACGTGTGCCATCATTTTAAGGAAAAAAAGATAGAATCCATAAAAGAATGAGAAAGGAAAAAGAAGAAAAAATAAGCAGGAAGCAAGTGAGGGTGAGTAAAACTCAGTTTACAGGACACAGTAGGAGAAAGCACGCTGAAAAGAATGTAAAGAGATTATAACAGAAAAGAACTGCACATAAATGTTCCAACTGAAAGTCATAAATGATTTAGGCTGCGGATGGTAGAGATTTGTAAATAATATGAAAATAACATTTAAAAGACAAAAGTGAACAAGCAACTCATTTAATTGTATTCTGAAAAAAATTATCAGAAGTAAAAAGATAGGAAGGACCATCTCAACCTGAGGTTGTAGGGTTTAAGAATTTAAAATAGCATTTGGAGTTCTTCCTTGTTGTCAGATGCTATTTTGGAACCAACTTTGATATAGAATATGCTTATATCAACCCAAGGATCAAACTACATGCACTCTACTTACCTCACGTGAATGTCTATGAAGAACACTGAGTAAATTAAAATTATACAAAAGATATAACTGTATCTTTAAGAATTACCCTGCCTCAAATGCTCTCTCAGCAACTGGTTTTGCCCTCCAGCACTCTAAAACTAGCGGCTTGGCATGTGGGTCTTAAACCTGCCGCCCTGTGACACTCATTAACCAAATGGGTAGGCGTGCTGCATTTAGCCTGATGTGCTAATTGCTAGGTTAGATAACTTAGCTGAGATGTCTGACGAGTAGTGTCAACTGTAGAAATTCAAGATTTTTAAACACCGTTGTTTAAATACCACATAGGAAAATCACTCCATACAGGCAAGTTCAAGGTCAGGATTAAACCAAGGATCTCTGAAGTTGTGTGACAGTATTCCATAGTTGAAGCTGTTCTGTACAGAGATAATGATAATTCCTTCAAGCAAATGTGCAGGAGTGATCAACATTTACTAGACTTTAGTTGTATATATTACTTCGTAAGGGGGCCAACAGTTAATATTGAAAACAAAAATTCACATACTTTTGCCACTGAAATATCTGATAATTATCCTCAATAATTTAATGATCTTTATCTATTTTAGGATTTGTGTGAACATTTTATGATGTTTTATGCCATATTTATGCATAAATATAGAAAAGGATTCACAAACTATTGTAGATATGTGGAGTCGGAATGTCCTCCCTGTATCCCGTTTACTCTGGCTGCTCTAGTTTCCTCCCATAGTCCAAATACATGTGTGTTATGTTAATTGGTGTCTATAGTAGGCCTTTAGTGTGTGTGTGTGTGTGTGTGTGTGTGTGTGTGTGTGTGTGCCCTATGATAGATTGTTCTTTCCCTTACGCCCAGAGTTTCTGGGTGGGCACCTGCTGGTACGTGGCCCTGTGTGTGAATTAAAGGGTAAATAATGGATGGATGGACATTTTTTCATAGCTACATGAAAAGTTCCTTCATAATATGAGTTAATAGTAAGACGTTGTTTTAATGCTATTCGCACAGGCACATTTAACACGTCAAATATGAAGATCTAACTTAGTAGTATTAATGAATTTCACATAAGATTCAGCAGATATGGTACTTAGCAAAAGTATTAGGTCACCATTAGATTGTTTTTTTCAATGGTATATTGAAAATATATACTTATATCACAGTTTCTTTATTAAGAGACAAAACTGACAATACAGGAAATATGTAAAATATGTAGAAAATGGCTTCTGCAGGCTAAAGTCAGTATTTAGTCTGACCTCACTTGGCACTAAGCACATTTTGAACTCTGATATATTACACATGCTACATAAATTATTCATCCATAATAAGATAATCCTTTATTAATCTCAAAGTGGGAAAAGTGGGGTTCTGTTGGCTTTACAATACTGCATATGAAAGCCCTGTAATTAATAGTTGTATTCTATTAAAGAAACTGATAAATAACTCTACACTGCTAAGAAAAAACCACTCTGAAAACACATCAGATCTCAATGGGAAAAATCATGCAGTTTATGTTTCCGGATATGTACTGGGTAATGTGTTAGGAACAAAAGAATGTCACATTGTTTAACAGAAATGAAATTTGATCACCCTACAGGGAGTAGTATAAAAAATAAATAAACAAACAATTAAAGTAAAGGAATGTAGCAGTCTCTTCCATTTAACCAAAATTTAATTGCAGCAACTCTAAATGGTACTCAGTAGTTGTAACTCAACAGGAACCCAGGACCCACTGCACCAGCATAGGGTCTGACAATAGGTCCAAGATTTTATCCCAATACATAATAGCAGTCAGGGTGCCATCGCCTAGACTGTAAAAGTCTGTAAAAAGCACAGGACGCCAGTGGTGGTTCTGCAATTAAATGCCAATCAAGCTCTACGGTGCTGGGCAGTGGAGCTGTTGGGCTCACCATAGGATGTTGGGCCCTCAGGCCTCCCTCATGAAGCCTGTTACTGATTGTTTGGTCAGACACAATCACAACAGTGGGCTGCTGGAGGTCATTTTGCAGGGCTCTGGGAGTGCTCACCCTGATGCGGTGTGGTGGCAACGTTGGAAGGTGGAGTATCCTTTGTGAGCTAGTAAGAGGTTGGAGTATCTATAGTGAGCTAGTAGTTTTTACTAATTTTACTTCCAACTTTGTCATCAAGAAAAGTTACCCACCCTGCACGCAACATGACTCTTCTTTCTTAGTGAACTACCAGCCAACAAGGTACAGACAGACCTGAAAGCCCTGGTAAAAGTAAATTGTCTTAAGTGTCATTAAATTATGACCCATTACTTTGGGACATCCTAGAATCTTACCCTTTGGTGCTTTGGACTGTGGGAGGAAATCGGAGTACCCAGAGTACCCACTTACTTACACTTCTTGGGATTTGCAGAGGTAAATCTCAATAACACACTGAGCATAGCCTCCTAATATGTCATATCTACTTAACATCCACTTAAACATCTTAAACAATGAATGAGAAAGTTTTCTTTGACAAATATGCTCTGTGAATAATGTTGATGCACATGCTGATGCACTTCAGACAATAACATACTGAGTATACTCTAGTATATGATAGGATTTATAGTCTTCAGAAAGAAATAATACAGGAGAAATGTCTTATCAGTGACACAGTAACTGTGAAACATTGTTACATCTGTAGCATACTTATCTGTACTTATTTAATGTGCAGTAATTTGCAGTCAGCCTGAGAGCAGAGCTCAGTGGTACTCAGAAATCAATGACTTTTACAGTCTTAATAATATGGTGAGAACAAAATGTTCAAGTGATGGACTGTTGCATCTGTCTGACCAATGCATCTGGCCTCCCTACTAAGGATTTTAAAAAAATCTACTGAACGCCCCACTGCCTTCAGCCATAAGACCAGTGCCATATGATGACAGTTTGTCAATACCGAAGCCATCAGAGACATGGAGCCTAAATGAGAAGGATTACAGTGCCACATCACATAAACCAGATGTAAAAAAGACAAAACTGAGGCAATGTTGAACCTCTTATACCTGGTTATTCTCATATGATAATACAGCCAGAAAAAATGACCTGGTGCAATGTCACTGAAAATTTTCTTTAAGAAACAATCATTGTCCAGTGATAGTTCTATTACATTATAAATCTCCATGATCACTGAAAACAGCTTAGCATGTGTCTTACATTTCTGCTGCCCCAAACTACACTGCTCACGAGAATTAGGGGGTATTTAATTATGGTATATTTCATTTTGAAATAGCAGTAAACTGGTAAAATCTAGTGAAAATGGTCAAAGGAAATTTACAAAGCTTTATTAAACATTGCATATGTGTAAATTGTTTTAAGATCTGATAATATACACTACTCCCAGAAATTCAGGGTATATTTAAAAATGAATATAAAGTGATTTAAAAACGAAGCATTTAATTTTATTTCATTAGGAAAGATAAACAGAAAAGCAAATGAAAAGTCACAAAAAGGTGTTTGATTAAACAAATGAGATGCAAACTCAATTATTGTGATTAAGTAGTAAGTGACATATTTATGGGAGTGGACAGAAACATGTCAAATTGGATGAGACTGTTACAGGGTGTATGGTGTATGGTCACCCAGCACTGCCAAAACGCACTGACATCGATGGGACTAGGAGAGGATCAGACTGTCCAGTAGTCCTAGGAGAATTTGGCCTAAAGTAGTTGTTATCATGCTGAACATTTTCCATGCAAGAATTCTGCATGAATAACATAACAAAAAATTATGAAATAGATTATTATTTAAATAACCACATCTGTAGATGGGTTTCCATATGAATGGAATGTATCAAGTTTGTTTGTTTGCTTATATGGCTTCTTTATGTTACAAGATGCGGTGGTTTTTAGTAGGACCCAGGTATGTGGGATAAGCTTATCCCACGACGTATAATAAGAATGGGGAAATAATATAGAACAACTGAAAAGGGATAAATAAATACTCAGAAACCATTATGGTAAAGTATGGAATCCCACAGGGATCAGTATTAGGACCGCTTCTATTTACACTTTATATGTTACCACTAGGAGAAA